>JAOUQT010108378.1:0-19506 GCA_025769995.1 Xyliphius kryptos | reverse complement strand
GTGTGTGTGTGTGTGTGTGTGTGTGTGTGTGTGTGTGTGTGTGTGTGTGTGTGTGTGTGTGTGTGTGTGTGACATTTAAAGCCTGGCTACAGAGTTTCATGGCCTAATGCCAAAACTTGCACAATGGATCTGAGTATTATCTCCCCTGTTTGCCCTGACTGGATCTGTATGTCCACCAGAGTTTTGCCAGAAGGGGAGGACTGGAACCAAACTGTAGAGTAGCTAATAATATACTGGATTGTGTGTGTGTGGTGTGTGTGTATGCAAAAAGGTATTAAGGGTGGAAAAGAGGGACCTCTTTGTGGGTGAGGGGCTAGAAAAAAAGGCATTCGGCCACTCCCATGCTGCCCCTGGCTCTCCTAATTACTTCCAGGCAATGCCATGTATTTTCATCTCTATGGTAACCGGTTAATAATTCTATGTTATGAGTGACCTCTCTGACCTCCAGACCTATTGTTGCTGCCTATCATAAAGGTGTGTATGCACTTGCACAGACATCAGTAGCTTAGCAGGAAGGAATTGTTTAGTTAGTGTAAACTCTCTGAGCTCTGCACTAGCCTGTTATAAGTCCCAATGTCTTTATTGCCTCTTTTTTAGTAGTTGGGTTTTAACACTTCCTGCTGCCATTGTCCTTCCCCTAAATATCATCTGTTTGAAGGTGGGGCCAGAGGCCAAGGCTACATCAAAATCTCTGGCAGCTGGTGGTCTGAAACCTTAAACCAGCGTGAAGCTTTTAGATCTTTCGTGCCAACTGCAATGCCGTCATGGAAAGATGGCCCGAACGGCCGAAACCATCTTCCTTCTCTTACACTGGGTGGTTCAGCTGACCTTTGGCTCAGCCCTTGTTCAAGTTCCCATGGATGGGATGGGAAAGAAAAGTTTGTCCTTGCACATGATTTTTCACTACACTGGGAATCAGTGTCTGTAATGTCCAGTTTTATCCTCATGATCTGCAGAGTAGCAAGGCCTTAGAGAGGGGAATTTTGCACATTTGATTAATAGAGCTTACATTTTGTGTGCATACATATTTGCTTATCATCACAAAGATGTAAACGGTATATATAGCTCTGGATGGGTAGAAAGCATATGTGGTAGCTCAGTGGTTAGGGCATTGAGCCAGCAATCTAAGGGTTGTGAGTTCTTGAGCAAGACCCTTAACCCTTATTGCTCCATGGGGAATCTATATGTAACCCTGTGTTCTGACCCCAACAATTAAGTGGGATACTTGTAAGCCGCTTTGGATAAAAGCGACTGCTAAATGACCAACTGTAAATGTGTGTATCCCAGAGGAAAGTAGTTTAAAATTTCATTTGTATGTTCAAAAAAGTTTCGTTCTGTTCCTGGAAGGGCAAGATTGCAGGCTTGTGGCTTTTAAAGAACAGATGTTTGGGCCTATTTATCCACATGGCCCCCAGTTTCACAAAGAAATTATAGACCTAAGACCCTTTTAGGACACTGAGATAAGGTTGTTCTTTTTTGCTGACTTTGCCTGCTATTTTATAAGAGGTTTAAACACACTAACTTTAAGATCAGGCCAAAATCTTGTTTTAAAGACTTGCTGAACATGCTGTTAAGATACCTGGCACTTTGTATGGGACACTTTAATGACGTGTTTAAATGTAAGGTAATACTTACCTTTTTGCTAATTAGTATGTGACATCTTTTCACATGTTTTCTGTTATTAGAAGCAAGCTTTCCATAACAGATGTGCGCAATAAACTTTAATGCCACGACTGACACAAGCAACCAACTAGTAAAATTTTATTAGTTTATGTCACCACATTGTTTTGTGAAAGTGAAGTACATTAAATAGTCTTACTTGGCAGATTTTGCAGACTCTTTTTTGGTCATGTTGTTTAATTAATGTGTATGGTCGCCTTTAAAAGAATTTGCACTTGACATGAATGTTAAGATGAGATGACTAGTTAAGTCCTGCACATTTAGGACCTGACTCAGCCATCACTATGACTCAATAATCCAGAGTTGTTTGTTACTCTGTCACGGTGCCACTGTGGGTTAGCACAAAGTCTGAGTGACACCAACTGGAATAACCCCTTCATATCTCCAGAGTTTCCCTATAACCTGCACCCATTGTACTGAGTATTCCATTCTGCCACAGTGAATGTCTGTATGGCTCAAATGTCAGGAGCTAAAATATCCCCTTAATATACATCTAAGATCACAGCCTTTACCCAGCTTCATGCAAACTGGCATTCAGCTCAGCCAACATTCTCACAAAAGCTTTGGAGGATGAGCAGAATAGCTCCGAAATGCACATGCCTATGCAGCCACAAGGTGCTGTGACTTATTTTGGTGGTTCAACTTCTTAAACGGCAATAACACATTGTAGGCAATTGATGGCATTTGGTTAAGGAACCATCCTTGCAACCTTTAAGTTCCTGGTTTGATTTCCAGTCCCAAAAAGGCACCTAACCCCAATTGCTTCTCGGGCACCAGAAGCTGGCCTCCACTCCAGGACGTGTGCTCACATCAGTGGTGTGTGTTTTACTGCATGAATGGGTTAAATATGGATGACCAATTTCTCTGTGTGAGCTAAAAAATCACTATCACTTTTATCTATTTATTTATATATCTATACATTTATTCATTCGTTATTTATCTTCCGCTTATTCCTCTACTAGGGTCACTGTTGGGTTCCCCATACCCATCCTGGGGAGAACATCTCGGGCAGATACTCCCAGGACAGGGTGCCAATCCATTGCTGGGCACACACTCACTCACACATGCATACAAACACACACTATACAGGGCAATTTAGAGAATTCCATTTTACCTGGAATCCATATTTTTGGACTGTGGGAGGAAACCGGAAAACCTGAAGGAAACCCATGGGGACATTGGGAGAGCATGGAGACTCCACGTAGATCGGGACTCGAACCGGGAATCCCTCAGCGCTGAGAGGCGAACGTGCTAACCACTAAGCCACCGTGCCACCCTATATATTTCATGATTATTAAAAATTGCACAGATACTGTTTTCAGACAGACAGTCAACAGCATTAATAATTACATTAAAATTATGACATTTTAACATTTTGTTATTAGGCATTAAATTTTCTTTTAACATAGATAATCCTTTCCTTGCTGCCAATCATTACTCCATTGTTTTCTTTATATTATACTTTGTGGGATGATGGAATTAATTTCACTTGAGCTCATGACGTGCCTGCACTTATATTAAAGAGACTTTCAGATTAGCATGACTTTTGGTTTTGACAACTAAAAACCTAGTGATTTTTAATATGACTTTGTAGTTTCATAAAGCAACTATTAAATGGAATTCTCAAAGGCCTACTAATTTTACATCAGGCTTCCAGAACCAGTTTGAACCATTAGTTAAATCACTGTAGCCTAAGTGCATGTAGGTATTTAATTAGACTACTAAGACCTGCTTGCCTCATGATCAGCTATTTGAATCACATCAGGTCACCAGCTTTACAATATTCATGCTATTTCTCTGACACTTTTCATTAAAATTGAATTTGTGGACAATATCCTCCAAACATCCCATACTGTTTAAGAAGGAGGCAGTAGATTACAGCTGGTGCACTATCCATTAAATACAATTTAAACCAGTTCTTAAATATAAATTTGTGTTATAAGTTAATACAAGGACTCCACCTAAAGTTTTTTGTCCAGTGTAAGGACATGCTTGCTGTTAAGTTTATGACAAAAATCTGTGACTTTCATGACAGTCATCTTCAGACCTTCCACAGCTGGTGGACTGTCATTTTGATGTGGACCAGCTGATCTGCTGTGTGTTCCATTTGAAAAATATTAGCCATATGATTTCCATGACGGAATGGTAAATTAAATCTCCCCCTGCATCACAGCAGCTCAAAGCCCCTCACCCCTTGAAGAAAGGCCTTTAGCATTCCTCCAGGCTGATGTCACTTCTCCACTCTTCCACAGACTCAGTTACCCTCTGCATGTCTTTCTTAGGAAATTCTTCGTTTACTGCGAGTTCGTGCATGTGGAAATACACAAATAATTTTTATATACCTGGTGCACGATTGCATGTTGGGATTTCACACTGCGTGCGTTTGTACGTGTCGGTGCCTGCGTCCACACATGCAGGTTAGGAGCATGAGATGCAAAATATTCCTGGGAAGGTTTATAAGTTAGGCCTCACCATGCAGAGTGAAGTCAAAAGCAGGTAGGAAGCAGGAAGCAGCAACTTCCACGATGTTTGGTTTAGGTCATGCTGCAAATGGAACTTTTCAAGCGCAGGAATTAATGACACGTCTTTCACAAAGTGCATACGAAATCAGAACAGACTGTTCAGTTGGGCGTTCAAGAAATTTTGGCTTCAATTCTGATTCCAGTTCCATGTGTGGGTTAACAGTTGCAGTCAAATCCAAAAGCTCCACTGAATTTCTTTAATCTGTATGTCCTTGACCATGAACTCAGTGAACTTGGGGCTTTTTGTACTTTGTGAATGAACAGATCTCTCTCATCAGTTCTCACAATTACATAGGGTGGATCACAGAACCAAAGTGCTAAGCTCACCATAACTGTTTTATCTTTAACCAAAAACTTGAAGTAAACAAGTGTTAATTTGTTTCACAGTGTATTTTAGAGATCTAAAATTTAAAGAATAAAAAAACTTGCACTAAACCACTTTTTATGTGGAAATGAAACCATAACTTTGGCTTAACCTTCTAATTATCTATTTGGAGTATTTGAGGGAGGTAGAAACCACCCATGGGTGTTTGGTAGGAATGGTAAAACCATAGTGATACTGATAGAACATTCTTCAATTTGGCTGTCAGGAGGAACTGATTAGATTGCATCATTCAACCATCCATTTGTGTTCACTTAGTGATGAGATCTTTGTTCTCCTGGAGAATCTGAAGCCTTTGAGGAATGCAAGACACTTTGATCTCCATGATTAGGCCTTATTGTGTAATTACATTGGATGTCACATGTTACTTCTTAGTGGAATTTCCTTAAGAGAAAGATGTTAGTGGATGTGAGTTTAATTCCGGAAAGACTCACACCCTGACAGTCTGCATTCAAAGAGTAAGGTTTTGTAGTTGTACAATGCATATATATATATATATATATTTATAATCAAGCACTAAACACAACAGGCATTAAAACTAAAGGATGAGGGTTTTGGAATGACATAAAATAACAGGTTTATGTAATCAGTACAACTGAACTCAGAATATTTTTTAATGACTCAACGTTACGGTGTTAGTGTTTAACCTAATATTAAGTGCTTTACTTTGCAGAGCATTGAACGGGATGAGCCCATTGAAGTGGATCCAGTGCCATCCACCACCAGCCTGGAGAATGGACATACGTACACAGCCGGTAATGATCAATCAACCAGTAATGGCACTAATGATGTTCATCTTATCTCATTATCTCTTAATGCTATAAAAGGGACTAGGGTCGCAAGGGTGGGGGGGTTTCCCCATGCCTGTCTGGGGGAGGTTTCCCATGCTCATCCAGGGGAAAACATTTCAGGCACTAGGCAGATCCACCTAGGAAAAGGTGTCAATCCATCGCTCAGTCATAGACAGACACAGTTAATGGGGCAATTTAGAGCAGCCAATTCACCAGGAATCCATGTTTTTAGACTGTGGGAGAAAATAAGATAAACTGGGAGAAACCCACGGGGAGAACATGGAAACTCCACCCATATTGATTTTTTATATTATTAGTAGTAGTATTAGAAGTACTTTAATGTACAATAGTTTGCACATTTGCCTTAAAGCAAAAAGTTCCTGGGTTTGCGCTCACTGGATCTGTTTGGGTTTTCTTCTGTAACTCCAAGTAGATATGCTAAGAGAATTGGCAAGATAAACTTGTTCCAGGTTTAAATGTGTATGTGAATGTTGTCTTCTCTTGCAACCTTTCCAGCATGATTTGACACTTTACATCCTCTAAGCCCTGTCTGTCTGGCTTCAGAGACTCAGGACCCTTACGAGGATAGGAAAATACAATAAATTAATTTGATTTATAACTCACAATATTATTATTTTGTTAGGGCATAGTTGTTCAGTGGTAAGGGTAATAAATTATCACTTTAAAGACTGGGTGTACTCAGTTGTACTCAGAGGTCATGAAGCTGCCAATGCGAGTTCCAAGGCCCTTAACTCTTATTGCTCCAAAAGTATTGTGGTTTAATTGTTACTCTGACCCCAAACCTATATTTGGCATAAAAGCTCCTGCAAATCAATGTGATGTTTTTGTTTTGTTATTTATAATACGATCATAATTTATCGGTCATGTTCAACATTTTCTTTAAGAATTCTCTACAGTGCCTGCAAGAAACGGTACTTCACCAACTGGAGGGTCACGACAGAATTCTTCTCCTGTATATATGGCGACACCACACTTGCCAATCACCGCAACCACCAAAGTTGCAGACTCAGCAGCCGTAAAGGGTCCTGAATCACCAAGCAGCCCAATGCAGTCATTGCCGACAGGAACAGATACCAGGCCAGAAAGCCAACCACCCATAAGTGACAATGATTCCCAACTAGAATCTTCTGCTCACTCAGGTACATATCTGAAATTCAAAACAGTGTGATGATGAAACTAAACCCTGCACTCTGCTAACCTTGTATCGCATTTGCTCCAGTATCATCTGTGAAATCATGGACCCCTAGTCCCATGAAGACAATGGGCTCATCATGGCTCAACGGTAAAGCCAAAATATTTTGTCATTGCATTCTTTTTTAGGTTGCTCAGAAATAATTGTGTGTCTGCAAAACATTTGTCTTTCTTTTTTGTTATAACCAGCTAATAGAAATCAAATGTGCTTACTGTCAAACAAAATTCCTCTTTCTGTGTGTCATTTGTAACTTTAAACACCAAAATTAGATTTGAGATTTAGAGACTTGCTATAAGTGCTTTTGTAAAGAGTTTAAAAAGACAGACAAATAAACATTTTTTATTCTATGTTGTTCAGACAAAATATCTTCTGCCCCAGCAAAGACTGTGTCTTATTCCGGATTATCCGGACTACATAAACAAAATACAGACAGGTTAGTGCAAACACGTGCTCGTTTTCTAGTACCATTTTCATCTTTGAATGGGCAGGGTATGTCGGCAAGATAAACTGAATTATGTATTCGGTATCTTAGAAACATGGATGTTGCAGGAGAGCTGTCTTTTGGCAAGGACCTGGACCGCAGACGGGAGCTTGTGAGGTCACAAACTCTCCCTCGGAGCCTTACAGCACAGGCACGCAGGTCTATTTTTGAACGACTGGATTCTGAGATTATCAGGTATTTTGATTTTCCCCGCTTTGAAAAGCTACTGGGTTTCTGATGTGTTGCTGTTGCATATTTTGACTTTTGCCTCCTGTCTGTCTCAGTCAGCCCAAACCTGTGGATTCCAAACCTAAGCTAAAGCGCTCTCAGAGCTTTGGCGTTTCCAGTGCAAGCAGCATCAAGCAGATTCTTTTAGAGTGGTGCCGCTCCAAAACTATTGGATATCAGGTGAAGCATTTAAGAGACATCTTGGTTCCAATCTAGAAAGACAGACATGGTTGTACACTGACAGCTATCTGTAAGATGCCAAACAACCAGCGTCACAGGGTCTAAAGCGAAGAGCTGTTCTCTATAAAAGATCATTTAAAGGACCAGTTAATAATAACTTTAATAATAAGTCCACATCTTTTTAAGAAGCAGTAAACTTGCAGTGTTAAGTGTTAATCTGTTACGTTTTACTTTATTTATTTGTAATGGTATAAAAGTCTAAAAACCAAAATTGAGACACCATACAGAATATTTAAGCTGAGTTATTATGTGGCTCTGTTTTTCACCTTCACAGCTGTGCTAGTCACGCCATATGGTTTTGGTTAGACAGTGCTGTCATAGTCAGGGCAAATTAAGCATGGGAACAGAACAATATATAAGATGGAACACCAGACTACCTCACTCGTGACAACTCTCATGATGTAAGTTTAAAATGAATGGGCTTATGTTTGCTAAGTGAGTACGAGAAAAGGCCCTGCGTGACGTTGTTTGTGAGGCGAAATGCAAAAGGAAAGAGTTAAATATTACAACATTTGGCAAAACTTCATTCTCCCATTCGATGATCTCATCCTGCAGGCTCCAGTCACACTCTTGAGCAAAAGTCGTGTTTGACAGATGGCATAAATACATATTACTGCAAAGCAAACCTCAGCGGGCCTCCAAATGTGTTTCGGATCATAGCTAGCCAATGAAAGAGCTGCAGAGGAGAGTTGCTGATAATAAATTATTTATATACAACACAAAATACTGTCTGCACACCACCAGCCACACCTTTGAATGCAACACAAACATTGTACATAATGAATATGGAAAGTTTTATTAATTCAGCTTTAACATGTGACTTAACCTTGTTCTAAAACAGCCTATATCGCTTTGAGTGGTTTGCATGATGTTTTGTAACTTTAACAAATTTTAGCTGCTGTAGGTAATTTATTACGTTTTAGCTTTTAGATTTACAGTTTTTTTTAATCCTTAATTCTTTATTCTTCATTGAACTTAATTATGTATATAAAGGTAATAATATATAAAAGTAGTAATATATAAAAAATAATAATTTGCATATCCATCTTTTTTACTTTTTTTTATTAGAATATCGACATCCAAAACTTTTCATCCAGTTGGAGTGATGGTATGGCCTTTTGTGCTCTGGTCCACTCCTTCTTCCCCACCGAGTTCGACTATAACGCCCTGTCCCCTGCTGAACGCAAACACAACTTCGAACTGGCCTTCAGCTCGGCAGAGTAAGTTTCTTCCTGTTAATATTTTCCTCCTTCCATAATCTCTGCTGTCATCTGCAAAGCCTTAGTTCGTTAGTCTGTCTTCATCTGCACATTAACCATGTCTAATAGGCATATATTGCTTCAAAATAAACATCCTGTTTAATTATAGGCTTCGATACCTAAAAGAAAAAAATCTGATCTGTTACTTGGTAGTCCATTTTTCACATGGTGAGAAAAGGATAAATGAAGTGAAGAATGACTGATGAGACAGCTGACCCGAGCAGAATGCTTTAAAATGAGCTGATCCTCTAATCTAGATGCACCACGTCACCCCTTAGTGTGGCATGAGAGATACTGTTACAGAGTTTCCAGTGCAGCTGAGAACTGAATGTCTGTAACAGAACCCACTCTTTAAACAGCAAAGCCAGTACAACTAACCCCAGGCTTCGTCTTCTCCACAGCTTCATTTTATTTCCATTAGTGAACTCAGTTGCCACTTAGTAGATACATTTAGTCCTAAGCAAATGTTTGGTCGCCCCTTGTGAAATGTAAACAACCTCTGCGTATGACATTTTCCCCTCTGCATCTCAATCTTCATAATGCATAGCATAATAACATCCATGATTTCTTACTTCATTTTTTTTAGAAAAGGAGCATGCAATGAGGTCACATGTAAGGTTTCCAGTCATATATTACTAAACCTTCCTGCAGACTTTTGTTGTTACTCATTCAATCAAGCTGAAAGCTTTGAAGTGTTTTTCATAGTCCACATCTGTTTTGTAGACACGTGTGTGAAATTGGTTGCTAAGTAGAGACCATTGTTTCTGAGTGTCAGTAAATGGTTTGGAAATTTAAATTAATATACTCAGGAGTTGTCATCATTTGCCCGGGAATCAAGTTTTTTTTAAAAATTGCTTATTTCTTCCAGGAAACTATTTTCAGCTACATACTTCTAGAAATTACATGATGCTCAGAGCATGCAATCATAATGATGGAGCATATCTCTAAAATGGTTTTGAAGCCATTGTTTGAAATAAAACCATTACATCATGTTTTGAGATTTACAAAGAAAATATTTTGAAGTTTTGCCACAATAACAAAAAACTATTAGTTTCAGAGTAATATGACAGAAATGCTTATATGGTATTAATTAAAAAATAAATTATTGACAACAATAAATAAAACCATTATTCATTATTGCAATTAAAAATGTTACAATTAATTAATAATTAGCCTGCATTAACAATGTCATGGCAACATTCATAAGAAAAATATGTATTATGCCAGTAGCTGAAACTTTACACCAAGTGGCATAATTTACACAGAATAAAAATGAAGTTACACTTGCAGCACACTTGCATGTTTACTTTGTCCTTACAGGCAAATGGATATAAATATGTATTTTAAGAGACTGTTTTTTTTACATACTGAAAATTTTATATTTTGTGTTATAAAAATTTGTCTGTGTTAGTATACCGCAGAAAACATTTTGTAATAATCATATAATTTTGATGTTGATTGTTATGGTCTCGACAACATGAAATTGATTGTAATGGCAATACATTAAAAACAACTTTGGTCTGCTTTTTGGCTACTGTACACAAATATGTACTATTTGCAGTAGTACATGAAAAAGCACTTTTCATACACCAATTCAAAATATGTCCCATATTTATCAAATCTGGGGGCAGAGGCAAAAAAATAATATTTGTTAGGTGGCGGAACATTACTCCCAACAATATTGCATGGACAAGTGGCGTGAAAGTATGAGTCGGGTGTCATGAGTGGGTCAGATGTCAGCAATAAACACCACATCAAGTTGGAAATAGTTCGGCTAGGTGACATTGTGCTAAAAATGTCACAAGGTGTGGATGTCCATGAGATGGCAATAGAAAATAATTTTCTAATTGTCTGGAAAATCATTAAAGTTAGGTCATTATTTAAAATGCTGTAATGTTGCAGTGCTTTGTTATGTAGTCACAGCACTTACATTCTATAACAGAGACTCTTATCCATTAAACAATAAGACATGCTTTTAGTGTCCATTTAATCAGCACAACGATGCTCCAAGTGTTGAAGATGGCTTCACAAATGGCAGTCTGGAAATGATGTCCATTTTTGTAAACTTTCCTTGCTGTCCATCTTCAAAGGTTCTCAATCAGATTTAGATGAGGGGAACACACAGGATGGTCCAAAAGGATGGTTATTCTCCTGGAATTCTTAGTCATGAGGGATGCAGCTGCAACATTTCCACATAGCCAGCAGCTGTTTGGTGACTCTGCACAACCTGAAGCTCCAGTGTTACATTGAAGGAAAACATACCCCAAATCATGATGCCCCCAACCCCCATCCCTACTGTGCTGTGTAGAAAACATCTCAGGTGGGCTCACCTTGTCATGGGAGTAACGTTGGAAGGTTATTGGTTATTGGGCTGCAGTAAGCACCAGTAATGTCCCTAATTGGGTAGCGGATCTTCCCGCGTCTTGTCGAACAGCGAATCGGATCAGGGTGGCTCATCGCTGGTGAATTTTTTTGGGTCTACCACTTGACTTTTTTGCTCCATAAACTTCAGGATCATTAAACAAGGAAATATGACTCTTACTGTATCCATCCTCAGCAGCAATGGCACGTTATGAGAGGCCTTGTTTATGCAGCTTAACAATCCTACCATGTTTAAAGTTAGTAAGAGTTTTTGCTTTTGCCATGAGGAGGTCTTGACAGTGTAAATACTGGACAGAAAATGACATGGAATTCAAATTTCCAAATTTTTGCGCAGATTTTGGCTTTTAAAGACTAAACTTTTGATCAGCTGAAAAAAAATCATGTTTTAGTGTAAATGCAGTTTTAAAAAAAAAGTTTTGGTCTCTTGCGCCGATTTCTTCTTCTAGCATTGTGAAGCTCTACTTAGAACCTTCTTAATATCCAATAGTGCAAAATGCTAATTTTTGTAATTTTGATCTGGTCTTAAGATTTTGATCAGGAGTGTATTTTAGTTCAGATACAAATCAGAGTATTGCATTGAACATTCATTGAAAAACTATATACTTTCTATTAATACAGTTACCAAGCTTAATACATTGCATTCAGTAATTTATCTCATTTTTGACAGATCAATAAAACTGTGCCTCATATAAAAACGAGAATAGTAATAATATCTGAGATTGTGAGACTCTATATATCTTATTATGCTTTATTGTGGGATTATATGACAACAGAACACACAAGACAGTAAAGTATTTGCATAAGTAACAATGTTTATGGCCTATCAAAACGGTGGAATGGAAAAAATGTATTAACCGCAAATCTGGCAAAAAGTACATTTATTTTGTTAAACATTAGTACAAACTGGCCCACACCGGTTAAGCAAGGGCTTTTATTTTTAATCACTGATATATCACAGGAGTCTAAAATATTTAAAAAGTTATCTCAAAGTTATTTATATGCTTTACTAAAATTATTTCATATTTATCCAACTTTTTTGTATTTTTCTACAGTGCTGCAATAATATTGTTGTTCTTTAATACCACTGCATATATACATCACCTAATAGCTAATGATATGGTTCGAGATGGAGTATACACTACATATATAATGTATAAATAAAGACCAATTTGTACTCAACCCTTTAGTTTTTTTAACCTATATGTAAATATTTCAAAATGGCATTCATAATTAAATCTACTAGAAGCTTCTTTATCCAAAGCAGTTTAACTATCCCAAATTGGATATTGAGGGTTCCACAATCTCTCCAACTGACTCGGTCCGTAATCTTGGTTTTTCAGTTGACAATCATCTAAAACTTTCAGATCAGGTCACGAAAACTGTCCATTCCTGCAGATTCATTCTGTAGAACATCAGGAAAACAGAACAGACTACTCAGCTGCTGGTCCAGCCCTCATCCTATCCCGGCTCCACTATTGTAATGCTCTTCTTGCCGGTCTCCCAAATTCAACAATCAGACCTCCGCAATTGGTCTAAAACTCTGCAGCCCGACTTGTGTTCAACCAACCAAAGTGAACTCATGTCACTCCATTACTCCTCTCTCTTCATTGGCTTCCTGTAGCTGCTTGCATTCAGTACAAGGTACTGACTCTGGCCTACAGAACAGTCACTGGTTCTGCCCCCTCTTACCTTCAGTCCATCTTTACTAGGTACACTCCAACTCGTTCACTACGCTCTAGTGGCGAATGTCGCCTGGTGATTTCAACTCACTGAGGCACCAATTCTCACTTCATTTCATTCACCACTGCTCAATGATGGAATGATCTTCCCAAGAACATCCGTGAGGCTGACTCACTCAACATTTTTAAGAAATTTCTTAAAACCCATCTCTTCCACAGACACTTGCTATAATAACAATAATTTTATTTTTTTAAATTAAAAAAAAATGCCAGATTGAGTTGTGCAGGGTTCATAGTGCTACAGTGTAGCTGGTTCTTCCCAATAATACTGACTTGTGTTGTTCTGTTAAATGACTAAATGTAAATGGGTGGCATAGCGATGGATTGGTGTATCTGCCCAGCCCCCGTGAAGCCCCCTCCACTAAATGGGCATTGGGAGACGGTTAAGTGGAAGATAACAAATTAATTGATGAATAACGACTGATGTTTTATTGTGTCCTCTGTGTAATCAGTAGTTATCACACCACTGCAATAAATATAATAATTTCAGTGGCACCAAGACTGACGGTGCACATCCAATAAGTTTGCCGCAAGAATGGGCAGAAACCCATTTGAATCTTTAAGAAAGTGTTCTCTGAACAAGCTGCTACCAAACTTAAAAGCGCTTCCTATTAAAGCACTTTCCACGCTGCTCACTTGCTTAACCAGTCACTCTGTCTTGTCAGATTTTGATTTGCTACTTATTGAAGTTCTTTTCTTCGCTAAGAACTGTTCTCGTCTATTTCTAGGCATGTGTGCATTATGATAATTGCACGCGCGATGGGGGTGATGTTTCGAGAAGAATGGAGGAGAGAAAAGCAGAGTAAACACATTTTAGCAGAAAAGAAGAGAAAAGCTAGTGTCACACATTGTGTCTAAATAGTTTCATTTAAATTCCTTTTCTGCCTCTTTCTTCGCCACTCATGATTTCACAAGCTACATTATGATTTACAAGTACAGGCTTTTGCTGGAATGCTTTTACCAGGGCAGGTGCCCTGATATCGATTTGTGGCGCCCCTGCGAAATCTTGTGTTTGAGCTTTAACAAGCACCTATGTTTGGTAGTGGATAAGGAGAGAACCTTGTGATCTGGGTCAGCACACACTGCAGCAATCCCTGGATCAGCACACAGAACTGGAATCAGGAATTATAAGATAATGAGACTAAAGTCTGTTGTAAAATGACATGGAATGATCCGATTTGGACTGAGTCTTTGGAATTGACTTAATGATTGAAGATTCCAGTCGAAGGTCAAAGGTTTAACTTGGTATTAGTTGTGGGGGGGATTGTTCTCAAATACTATTAGACTGATATCTATCATCATATGAATAAGCGTGAAAGTCTTTGTGTGGTTTCTACCCAAATCCACACCATTGCTTTGATTACCATGACATTTGACATACTTACATTTTTTCTTTAAAACTACCATATCTCATTATGTTCCACTTAATCATCTACTAGGACGTGGGGGGGGGGGGGTGTTTTGGGGGGGTTGGGGGTTCCCCATAAGTCTGCACACACTTTTCTAATCTGAGCGCTACCTTTTTCTTTTGGACAGGTTATTTTAATCTACCAGGACTCATCTGTCTTTTTTTAAGATTTAAGGATTACTTCTTTTTACAAACAACATGTTGATATTATTAGCAATACAGGGCAATTCACTGAAAACAACACTATTATTTTGGTGATTTGTTGAAAGGTGTCAGCCAAGTGGGAGGATTGTGATCAGTAGCTGCGCATGCCAATTCTCAAGCAGGCTTCCAAATGATCATAAGTGAGGGTGGACCGATATCTAGACTTCATTATTTTTATGTGGGTGGAAAGGCTTATTCACATAAGGAGGCTGATTCAAAAAAATTGTCAAATAGTATTTGGCACAGTTTTTTATGTTTAGATATCCTTGACTTTTCAATGTCAGTTTGCAGGACTAAAATGTGGTCTTCCAAAGCAGATCTGACATCTGTATGTAGCATGAGATCTGGATCCTCTCATTCAGCTTCTTCCAAACTGCTTTCAAGCAGTTTTAGTTGACACATTTTTCACTACTGGCATGTTTAACATTTTAGAGCACATATTATATAAGTCGCTATTGTGGAAGGGGGTCGTGGTTGCATGCTGGTTTGTGATTAATGTGCCTGCATGGGTGTGTATAAGTTATTCTGATACTGTGCTGTAATAAAAGCACTGGTAAGAAACTGAGACACTCATCTGTCTTCTGCATCCTTCATTTCTCAAATTGATAGAATGTTTCACAGCGATCCACCTATGTGCACTGTGTGATCAAAGGGCCAGTCGATCAACTCGATCAACTCTCCCCACAATTACCATCCAGGGGAGAATGGTTGTGCGCTGACAGATACACCCAGGGTTCTAATCTATCACTGGGCACACACTCACACAAACACACTATATAGGGGCTATATAGATCAGCCAATTCACCTTGAATCCAAAACCTGGAGAAACCGGAGCATAAACAGACAGGACACCAAGATTTTACCCCAAATACTCAGCACTGAGTATATATATATATATATATATATTTATATATCCAACTCGATCACTACGCTCTAGTGACGAATGTCACCTGGTGACTCCAACTCACCGAGGTGCCAATTCTCACTCCATTTCATTCACCACTGCTAAATGGTGGAACGACCTTCCCAAAAACATCCGTAAAGCTGACTCACTCAGCATTTTTCAAGAAACTTCTCAAAACACACCTTTTCCACAGACACTTGCTATAAAAAAAGTAATGCGCAGGGTTAACTGTACCTCAGTGTAGCTGTTTTTTCCCCTAAGTGGCTTTGGATAAAAGCGTCTGCTAAATGACTAAACCTAAATGTGAATGTAATTGATAATTTCAATGGAATCAGGATGTGAACCCCAAACTTCAGATTAATAGGCCTACATTCTAACCACAAAGTTACCATACCATGTGGAAGGTAATTTTATTTTAAGATTAACATTAATCATTTAGCAGACGCTTTCATCTAAAGCCACTTACAAATGAAAGAACAACACGAGTCAGTAGTTGAGCAAAGAACATTTATACTATAGTATTTTTTTTTTATTTTTACTAATTCATTTATTTTTTCTCTAAAGCCTCTTCTTTTTTTTGCCTGGTTCTGATGTCATGGCATTTAGGATGGGGTTAAAGTATAGCGATCTGATTGAGCAGAGTGAAAACAAGGGTTCACACATGTTCACCCAGCATTTTTGCATGATTGATTCAAGATATTCACATAAATTCAGGCTCGAACATTCTGCCTCCTTCTTGAAAGCTTGATTACAGTTTCATCCAATACTCAGAAATTTCATCAGTCACTAATTCACTGTTTTTTGTTTTCATTTATTTGTAATACAAAAACATATTCATAATGCTTTATAACACTTTATAACACTAGTCATAAGCCTTTGTTTATGTTGATTAACGTTCATTACCACACTCATTTAGTGTTATAAGACCATGCCATAAGGCTTGGTGACATAATGCATTATAAATTATATTTTTTTACTGTTAATCAACTTATTGTAGAGACCAGTAAGATAAAGCCTTATAACGTGTGTTTAAGTGCGTTTCATGAAAATTCCTTTATAAGTGCTCATAACTGTTTATTAAAGCTTATAAGCTCTCTTTACAGGCATAAAGTTTACAAAGTACATACAAAGTACATAATGACTTCAAGTAACGTATAATCCTTTTGTTTTAAGTACGAATGTCTAAACATCCAAAGAATCAAAAGTTCAAAAAAGTTTTTAATTATAATGCATTGTCACTTTGTGCAACACTGATTGTGAATCATTTTCACTTGCTGTTGTGCGAATGGAACAGACAACAGGTAGAAATTAGAGGCACTTAGCAGGACAACCCCTATAAAGGAGTTCTTCTGCAGGTGGTGACCACACACCGTTTCTCTCTTCTCATCTTTTCTGGCTGATGTTTTGTCACTCTTGCATTTTGTCAATTTTCTCACCATAGAGGTAGCATGAGGCAGTGTCTATAACCCACACAAGTTGCTCAGGTAGTGCAGCTTGTGTATTAATGTGTGTTGTAGGTTTTTGTATGAGTATGTTTACATGTTTGTGTGCATGAATGTGTGTATGTTTATGTGTGTTGCTTGGTTCCCATTTCTTTTTAAACCATGATCCATCAAAGCACTTAAACAGTGTAGTCATGCCCTCAGTGCATATGGATTTGCAGCCCCCCCCCCTCAACCCCTCACACACACACACACACACACACACACACACACACACACACAAACACGTTTTATTCATTGAAATCTAGTATGTGTTATTTTAGTGGTCCCTTTATTTTTTGAGAAGTGTATATGAAATTATCCTCCAAACCCAATGACATCATCCTCATCAACCCAACACCATGACATCATCATCACACGAACACCATGACATCATCATCCTCATCACCCCAACACCATGACATTATCATTGTCATCAAACTAACACCATGACATCATTATCCTCCTCACCTTAAAACCATTAAAAATCATCCTCATCACCTCTACCACATATCATCCTCCTCATCACCCCAATACCATGACATTATCATGTTCATCACATTAACATGGCATCTTCGCCCCAACCACCATGACATCATCGGCCTCGTCACCCCACCCTC
This sequence comes from Xyliphius kryptos, assembly GCA_025769995.1. Taxonomy (NCBI): domain Eukaryota; kingdom Metazoa; phylum Chordata; class Actinopteri; order Siluriformes; family Aspredinidae; genus Xyliphius; species Xyliphius kryptos. The sequence continues at coordinate 1,972 of JAOUQT010108378.1, read as the reverse complement.
TCCAACCACTATGACATCATCATCCTACTCATCGCCCCACCCCCTCCAGCCACCATGACGTCTTCATCCTACTCATCGCCCCACCCACCTCCAACCATCAAGACATCATCCTAAGCACTGTGATTACAACTAAACAACATCAGTTTAATTTATTTCAAAGATGTTGAGCTTGGTTTTGGTTCATTGTACCTATACTGAATTGTCCCACAAACTTAATAACACGTTTCCATAGTAACTGTGTGATCTGTTTGTGTTCTGTTTGTCTTAACTTCGCCCCTTATTCTGAAAATAACAAATACTAATACACATGCTCGGGAAACATCACCTTCAACTGGTTTCGTGTTTAAAGTGCGCGTTTAACAACATGGTCTCGTAAAAAGCGCTTTATTATTGAATTAAATCGTGAGTCACGTGACCCTAAGCACTCTATGCTAACAGTTAGCCGTAGCGGCTAAAGGCAGTCTAACTGGAATCAGATCTAAATTATTAGCGTAATCCATCAGACATGCGCGTGTTTTTAATCTGCAGAATTCCCTTTACCTGACCATGTGGTAGTAAGGTCTGTGTGTGAAGCAGGAGAGCAGAATTAGTAGGATAAGTGCTGACTCGCCGGGACCTTCACAAAGCACAGTCACGTGACGCGAAATAACTTGGCCCGCGTACAAACCGCATGTCGAGCCCTACACACTACGCCCTACGTAGGGCTGGACTGCGTTTTACGACGCTGAGTCACTTTACAGCTCCGTAGTATTCACGACATATCGGCCAATTTCTTCAGATGATCAATAACGACCATTTAAATTGATAAAGTCGCTCCCATCCGTCTAGTTTGAAAGCACAATGATGGTCTGCTGTTTTTGTGTCAGGATGGCCGAGCGGTCTAAGGCGCCAGACTCAAGGTTTAAATCCTTCCGAGTGAGGATTCTGGTCTCCACATGGAGGCGTGGGTTCAAATCCCACTCCTGACAGAGATTTTCTTTAATCCTTTCTGAAAAACATAATTATCTGATTTAGCTTCTCTTACAAATTCTCATGTCATTGTCTTCTGCACAATCCTTTGGTGTGGTGGGGTGAGCACTACAAATTTAAATTGGCGATGTACACTCCTGATCAAAATCTTAACACCAGTTAAAAATTGCAAGAATTTGCATTTTGAACTATTAGATCTTAACAAGGTTCAATCCAGAGCGTCATAATGATAAAAGAAGAAATCAACACGAGACAAAAACGTTAAAAAAATTGTGTTTACACTTAACCATGATTTTTTTTCAGATGATCAAAAGTTTAACACCATAGCCTTTAAAAGCCTAAATCTGCAACATTTGGATTAAATGTCATTTGCTGTCAGGTTTTTACACTGTCAAGACCTCCTGATGGCCAAAGCAAAAAAGCTCACTGGCTTTGAACGTGGTAGGATTGCTGAGCTACATAAGCAAGGCCACACACAGAAATACACAGACACATTGTATAGAGGCAATTTAGAGCAGTGTGTTCACGTTGAATCCATGCTTTTGGAACGTGGGACAAAACCAAAATTCCCAATAGCAGCCATCGCGAGTAGAACATGCAAACTATACCCAGATCAGGAATCGAACCTGGATCTACAGCGCTGAAAGGCAGCTTTGTGAAGCACTAAGATATTTAATTGCCTCTTTATACACTCCTCAAAAAATAAAACAAACACTAAAATAACACATCCTGGATCTCATTTTATAAAATATTTTAGTTGAAAACCTTTATTTAGAAGAAGGTGGAATGTGTTGAGAACAAAAGAACATAAAAATGATCAAAATGCAAATCAAAATTATTGGTGGTCTGTATTTGAAATCAAAGTGGAAAATCAAAAGACAAGCGGATCCAATTTCAGTGGAAATTCCTCAAGACAAGTTTAGTAAAGGCTCAGTTGTGTGTGTGTGTGTGTGTGTGTGTGTGTGTGTGTGTGTGTGTGTGTGTGTGTGTGTGTGTGTGTGTG
>JAOUQT010107907.1:0-19518 GCA_025769995.1 Xyliphius kryptos | reverse complement strand
GAGAAGCGTAACCGTAAAAATGAGAAGCGTAACCGCAAAAATGTGAAACGAAGAAAATTGCTTACGAATTTTTTTTTCGAGTTCACAAAACTTTTGGACCCGTTTTGACGCCATATGGGGCACTCTATAGGGCAATTTAGAGCATTCAAGTTACCTTGAATACATGTTTTTAGACTTAAGAGAAGTAACCCCCGTGGACACAGAAAGAACATGGAAACACCCAGATCGGGATTCGGACCTGGATTCCCAGCGCTGAAAGGCGAACATGCTAACCATTAATCAAATGCAACACCTTGGAATGTGCCAGTCTGTCTTCCCCGCAATGGACCCACGATCTGTTTTTAGAATTTTGACATTGTAACTGGGATAGGCTCAGCAGGTTGTGTATTTTTTTTAAAAACTTTTTCTTGTTGTTTATAATTTTTTAAGGACCCTTCCTTCCTGGAGAAGAAGGAGCGATGCGAATATCTGAAAAACAAGCTCGCTCACATCAAGCATCGCATTCAGGAGTACGATAAGGTCATGACCTGGAACGACGGTTACAGGTGAAGCGGTTACCGTGCCGATGACGCCGCACTACTCTGGTCCCTCATTTCCGCCGCTGCGCTGAACTCCGCACGCCGTTTCGGCTGCAGGAGGACAAACATGTTCTACAAATAACGAGGTCAACACCCCCAAACTGCCTTACTGACTGAAAACATGGAATGTAAATTTACATATCCAGGACTGTATTATAAAATTTGCGTAGCTGAATTTTTTTTAAATTAAGGCACTGTTTGAACTTTAGAAACTGTGACATCACTGCGTCATTCCTAAAATCTGCTGCGTTCCAAAAGACAAAAACCAACCGCTCTTGTTTTACAGAAACGTGATTGACTTCACATCGTATTATAAGTTAAACATTTATGAAAATCTTTTTATTTATGACCCCGTTCCTCACTTTTGTACAAGAACGCTGTAAAAGTGAGGAAGGTCCTAACAGTGTTCTGTTTGCATACAATTTAATGGCATTCTTTGCTGTGTACGTTAAACAATTGTTTATAAACTGTTGTATAAACTTCCCTATATAATGTTTTTTTTATTTTATAGTGTATTAAGTTGATTCATTCCGTTTATCCAAAAGTCAAATATGTGTTTATAAGTACAACCACGGAAATCAACATAAATCACAATTATATAATGAACAGTTTAGTGCTTTAGTGCAAAAGAACCAACCCTGCCTGCAGAGAACCCCATAATAATAATGCAATACGGTGCGAGAGGGCGTGGCATTATTGTGAATAAATAACAGGAAAGAGGTGTTATTAAGGCCGAGTACAGTTCCACCTCTTTCCTGTGATTTATTCATAATAATACACAACATGCTCTTATGAATTAAACCTTGTTTTTTTATTAATGCATTTATTGAAAGCAAATAATCGTTAATAATCTGGTCTTCTGTGATCTAGTCCTGTTTTTGAAATTGAACGTTGATCGCTGGGTAACAGGTTTACGGTTTGTCAATCAAAACTGCCATCTAGTGGGCAAATTACAGAATGTAATTTATTTTAAAGATCTGGAAAATAATGTATGTCATGCATTAATACGAATGTGAAGTGCTTAGAGGTGTGCGTTATGTCCATTATAAAATGTGTAGTTGCACTCCTTAAATCTGATTGGCTGAGCCGCTTGTCTAGCCGTGACCTTGTTCACAATAAGCCACACCTGAGTGCTTCACATTCGTATAAATGTGCGATATAAAATTTACTGTTTTCCCAAAGTTTTTCATAAACGGCATTTTGTAATTTGGCCACTAGATGGAGGTATTTGATAAAGAAACTGGAAATCTTTTGTTTGTAGTTGAGGTTCATTTTAAAAAGTATTTTAAGTCGTGGAAAGTGAGTTTTAGCTTTCAATAAACACTTTCATAAATCAAACCTTGTTTTTTTTTATTATAGTGTGTTTGTAAGCGTTTTATAAATGCAATAAGACACTCGCGCTTGTGTAGTATTGTGAATAAATCACATGCAAGAGGTGTAACTGTACTCCATTTGCACGTCGGCGCCTAATAACACCTCTTTCCCGTAATTTATTTACAATAATGCCACGCCCTCTCGTACCTTATCTTGGACCAACCCGTTTAATGAAACTGTAATTGTAAATAAATCATGAGAAGGAGTTGTTTGCGGAGTGCAGTTACACCTAGTTCCTGTGATTTATTCACAATAATGCACAACCTCGAGCGTCGTATTGCTTTTACAAAATGCTTACACACACAAAAAACAAGGTTTAATTCATAAATGCATTTACTGACAGCAAAATCGTTAATAATCTGGTCTTCCACGACGTAATCTAGTCCAGTTTGTAAAGTAAACGCTGATTAAGTAACAGGTTTTTGGTTTTGTAAACAATCACGTTACAGAACGTAATTTATTTTAAAATGTTGATATAATGTACATCACATATTTATACAAATGTGAAGCGCTCAGAGGGGTGTGTTATTGTTAATAATGTCACAGCTGGACAAACAGCTCAGCCAATCAGATTTAAGGAGCGTAACTACTTGTCTTTCAATCAGAAGGTTGTGGGTTCAAATCCCAGGTCTACTGAAGTTTACAATGGGGGTCCATGAGCATGACCCTCTTTGCTCCAGGGGGCGCTGCATTAACTCTGTGTTGTGAACCCAACCACGTTAGAATACTTGAATGGCTTCCTGATGTTTTTTTACCTTGTAACCTCAGGAAATGCGTGTAATCAGATCATCTGATAAACTTTCTGTCGCTAAATCAAGACTTTGAAGGTAAGAACGGCTAAATGTGGCTGTTTTTTTTCTCTTTCTTGATAACAGAATATTTATAATGCTGTATTTCTCTGCATTCTGTGTTCTCTGTTCTGTAATGATCAGGTCCCCACAAAGCACATATGATTTAGGGATTACGTGTAAATGAATGTTTATTGGTAAAAAAATGTCATCATAATCCCGGGCTGAGAGAGGATCAGTGATTCATTTAACTGCAGTTTAGCTGGTTCCTCCCTAACTCTCTTGTGTTGTTCTGTTTGCACAATATAGGTGTTGGACTCAGACTAAAGATTAAAGTTTACAGACGGGCTTTAAAATCATCAGTCGAAATGATTACATTGTCATGTGGTAGATGCTGGAGAGATGGTGGAGGTTCTGGAGAGAGATGGTCGGGGAGATGGTGGAGGTTCTGGAGAGAGATGGTCGGGGAGATGGTGGAGGTTCTGGACAGAGATGGTCGGGGAGATGGTGGAGGTTCTGGACAGAGATGGTCGGGTAGATGGTGAAGGTTCTGGACAGAGATGGTCAGGGAGATGGTGGAGGTTCTGGACAGAGATGGTCGGCTAGATGGTGGAGGTTCTGGACAGAGATGGTCGGGGAGATGGTGGAGGTTCTGGACAGAGATGATTGGGGAGATGGTGGAGGTTCTGGACAGAGATGGTCAGGGAGATGGTGGAGGTTCTTGAAAGAGATGGTCAGGGAGATGGTGGAGGTTCTGGAAAGAGATGGTTGGGAAGATGGTGGATTTGATTATTGATACTTTATTGATGAACACTTCAGCTGAATCTCAATAATCTTTGTTGTGATTTGTTTTGTTGAAACCCGCTGTCATTTTGTCAGAGATCTTCTTACAATAAAATGTCACCTGTTGAACGTGCGGCTTTGTAGCCACGTAAGGGGCGGAGTTTGTGTTTTCTAACGCGCCTGTGTAATGTGGAAGCCGTTTAAGGGGCGGGGCTTAAGCTGCTGAACCGAATGTGTGCGAGGCGCTCAGAGCGACGGGGCGCTTCCTCCGAACAGGTGAGCTGCATTTATCTCAGCCGAAATTAACCCGCCATTACGAAACTAAACCGAAGTGTTCGCTTTAAAAAAACTGCTTACAAATAAACTTATCAAACGCTGACGATTTCAGGATTAAAATAAGATTAGAGTTACAGAACAGTCGGATTTGTGTGAGTCAGTGTTTGTGAGCCTGCACGGTGGTTTGCTTTGTGTTTAAAATATTTTTAAAAGTTCAGAGATGTTAATGTTGGTTTATCGTTTAGAAAATGTCGAGTTTTATATTATAAACGTTATGTTTGATGTGTTTTTGTTGTTGATTTTTTTTTTTGGTACTACAGAATCATGTCGTACCTGCCGAATGGAAGTCCTCCTCCCTACGAGTCTAATGCTGAATAGTGAGTCAATCTGATTTAAATCATTCGTTTATTAATTTTTCTGGTGAATTAGTTGTTTATTCGTACTTTATTTTACTTTAAACTACAGGACGTTTAGTTTTGTATGTTACACAGCACTAAAGCTTCCTTTTAGATTCTTAAATCTTATTCATCAATGTTAAAGACACAACAACAACAAAAGATTCTGTGTTGGGATGTCAAACTAACATTTAAATAATGTTAAGTGACGGCCAATTTACTACCTATTCTATTTATACTGAATTTGAAAACCACTTTGGTCTGTTAAATTTAAAATGTGGAAGATAAAAATCTTTTTCGTCTTTCCGCGTTTTAGACTTTATTACTCAGGGGGTCATCACAACAATGAACTGGCATATTAGACTTGGCAAAGTGTTGGATGCCAGATACCCTTCCTGACACAACCCTCGCCCTGCCCTGGGTGTTTAGGACAATTTAGAGCCACTGATTCACCTTAAATCCATGTTTTTGGACTTTGGTAGGAAACCCATGCAGACACGGGGAGGAACGTGGAATGGAATTCGCCCAGTGCTGAGAGGCGAACATGCAAACCACTAAGCCACCATGCCGCCCCCTGGAGAAGATAAAAGTAATAAAAAAAAAAAACACAGGGGCGACACGGTGGCTTAGTGGTTTGCATGTTCTCCTCTCAGCGCTGGGGATTCCCGGTTTGAAGCCCGATCTGGGTGGCGTCTCCATGTCCTCCCCGTGTCTACGTAGGTTTTCTCTGGGTTCTCTGGTTTTCTTCCCACGGTCCAAAAAACATGGATTCAAGGTAAATTGAATGCTCTAAATTGCCCCATATAGTTTGTGTGTTGATGTGTGTGCCCAGAGATGGCTTGGCGCCCTGTCCTGGGTGTATCTACCCAGTGCCCGAGATGTTCTCTCCTGGATGGGCAGAGATTTTGAAGGGTTGTTTACAATGCGAAAGGTTCTGTAATTGTTAAAAAGTGTTTTCTGTCCAAATTAAGATTTCTTTGCGTTGAAAATACGTTTACGTTTAATTGATGTGTGATTACGAGCGTGAATACATCTAATATATTGATTCTGATCGACAGCCATGCGCCGTCCCAACCTGCGTACTCCTACTATGCTGATGATGAGGTCCAGCACTTTTACCGCTGTTCCTCCCCACCGGGCATCATGAAGATCATGGCAGTCATCAGTATTATCCTTTGTGTGGGGATCTTCGCATGCGTGGCCTCCACTTTAGCTTGGGACACCAGTGGGAGTGTCACTGGCTTTTCAGGGGGATATGGTTCATATGGTGGATATGGTGGATATGGATCATATGGAGGGTATGGAGGGTATGGAGCTGGTGCGGGAACATCGTTTGGCGGAGGTTTTGGAGGAGGAGGCTTTGGTTATGGTGTCCTGGGTTCACAGAATGATCCCCGACAGGCCAAGGGCTTCATGATCGCCATGGCCATCATCACCTTTGGTGCCATGCTGGCAATGTTCGTCCTGATCATCTCCCATCAGCCCTGGGCGCACAGCAGAAAGTTCTTCCTGGTTGTGATCATCCTTACAGCCTTTCTGGCTCTGATGATGCTTATCGCCACCATGGTCTACTTGATGGCGGTGAATCCCATGGCACAAACGTCTGGCTCAGTAAATTACTACCAGGTTCAGGCTCTCTGTTCACAGTACCAGGGTCCTCAGAGCACAGAACTGATGGTCAACCAGTACCTCTATCACTACTGTGTGGTAGATCCTCAGGAGGTAAGCTTTATAATCATTCAGAGCGTTCTGACCTTGGCTTTTTTAAAATATGAATATGTTGAAAGTTTCAGACCGGTAAATAAATACTCTTTCACTTTGTAGGCCGTCGCTATAGTTCTTGGCTTCCTGGTGCTCGCTTGCCTCATCGTCATGTTGGTCTTTGCGATCAAGACGCGGCAGAAAATCAATTATTTTGGAAAGGGCAATATTCTGTGGCGCAGAGAGAAGAACGTGGAAGATCCCAATCCTCCCAACGACGTTGAGGACTGGGTACGTTGAGTATATATGTGTTGTGGGAAATATAAAACTGTATTCAGTGTGCTACTGGAATGTCGGTCGACTGGTTCTATTAGATTTGTGTTGTATTTAATAGAACACTTCTTTTTTAAGCTGAGTACACGACGGTTCCTGTTGTCTAAGTGGAACTGTTTTGGTGTACGGTACTGAAGCTGATGTTGTTTTGAAAGCATTGCGTTAAACTTCAGCGGGATGAATCCATTTTTAAGTGTTTGCTCATTACCAACTCGCTGCAGGTGGACAGACAGGTTTCTGTCTGCAGTGTCAGGTGGGGGAAGGGAACGCTGGTTTCTGGGTGTGGCTTGTGGTGACAGTTTCATTCTGGTGCTGTACTGAGGAAATGGCTCGTATACTAAAATGATCAAATGAACTGATTATTTTTATACAAGTACGGAAGACAAACAGCTGCCATATAGGTCTACTGAGTGAGTTTGACTTATTTGATGCTTATTTGAAGCATTTCAAGTCTTCATAAAGATTCAGTACTGAGCCAAACCACAGAAATCTGATCCCTTTATATATATATATTTAAGGAATGGTACATTACAGATGATTAGGTTTAAATACAATTCTGTCTAACAGTCACAGGGTTCTCTCTCTTTAATAGAACTGTTCATTTAAATATCATGGAAAAGTTAATTTCCATAATTCCATTCAAAAATTTCATAGATTATAGATTCAGGGTCCACAATTTAAACTAAGCCATGTATTAATTTATTTTTATGTAATTTGGGCTTCCAGCTCCCAAAAGCCACGAAAACAGGAATTAAAATAATGAGAATTCTGTAGAGAAATCAGGACATATTGTTGCAGCAGGACATGTGCAGTGTGCACAGTGATCATCTACCAAACAGCAGAGGTGAGGAACAGAATCCAAACTGCTTGAGGTCCAGGGTGAAATCCAGGCAGTCGTGATTTGAGGGGCAGTGCCCGCTGCAGATGGTGCTAAACTCTGCTTTCTTAAATCCAAGCTAAGCGTAACGGTCTGGCAGAATGTTTTAGAGAACTTTACGATTCCTTCTGCTGAGGATCTGCATGGAGATGCACATTTTCATCTTCCAGCAGGACCCTGCCCCTGCCACCAGAAACACCAAAACCTGGTTTGATGCCCATGCCGTCACAGTGCTTGCAATTTGCCGGACCTGAACCTCAATGAGAATCTATGGAGTTTTCTCAGGAGTAAAATGAGGGGCATCAGATCCAACAACAGAAGAACTGACTGCAAGGAAATCTGCTGGCATGGGCATCAAACCAGGTTCTGGTGCTTCTTATAAATCTGCTAAATTTGAGCTGATTTCTCCACAGAATTCTCATTTTTTTAATTCCTGTTATTGTGAGTTTTATGAGCTGGAATCCCAAATTATGTAAAAAAAAAAAATAACCAAAAAAATATTTTAAATTGTGGGTCCTGATATTCAGTTTTTTTGGGAAAGGGTCTGTATAATTAGTCAGGCATGTTGAAGCAGGCGTACCTCGAAACATCTATAATTATAGACAAATGTTTACATCTTCACTCAAAATCAGATGGATGGTGAGGGGGAAGTTTTAGACTTCCAAACTAGCTTCTGTGGGTCAGAAGAGTTAGAAATCTCATTTCCAAATACTCCTTTAAAGATTTGGTGTGATGATGATGATGATGTAGCAGGTTTTAGATTACTCTCATTAATAAACTAGTTCAGTTCAAAACCCGTACTTTGGACTTCCTGGACGTGGATTGAATGTTGGGTAACAATTGGTTTGGCTTTATGTTTTGGACACACTAATAAAGACTGTATTTTAACTGTGGTGTGATTTTTAGGTGAACAATGTCAACGATGAACCAGCACCAATGAATAGCGCCTTTCCTGAAAAGTTTGGCGGCCCCAGAAGTTATGTGGATGACAGCAGCTCATACTATGACAAACCTCCAGAGAGCGTATCGTGAGTACAAGCTTGTTGTCTCAAAGTTTGTGTACGGATCTGAATTAAGCTCTGTGTTCTGAGTCTTTGGATTTTATTTAATCTTAATTCAACACAAATTCACTGATTCCTTCTAGTAAAACATAAACAATGTAGGATGACATGGTTATATATCTATAATATAAGGTGCTTGGCATGTCATCTCAATAGCAATTGGCGTGTGGGTAGTGTGGAGGGAAGGACATGGGGTGCTCGGTGCTCTTTATACACTCAAAGCTCGGTGACCAGTGCCAAAATCCCTATTTCTCACTGTGCCTGATGGCTAACAGCAACCCGCCGTATCATGCCCCCTAAACTAAAGCATCCGCTAACAGCTAGATTTGCAGCAAAAAAAGCACGTAATAAGATCTATATAAAAAAAAAAAAGTACCCCACGTCACAGCAGGTATCTTGCTTTTTAATAATATTCCTTAATCGGTGCAAAAAAAGTTATTTTCAAGTCTGCATGTCCTCTCTGAACTCCAGTTTCTATTCAATTACTTATAAAACAAATCGTTCCGCTTCTTGATTGGCTGAGCTGTTTGTCTGGCCGTGACACACACCTCTGAGCGCGTCCCATTCGTATCAATGCGTGATATACATTACATTATTTTACAGATTTTTAATATATTCTTTATAAACCGCATTCTATATTTTGGCCACCGGATGGCCGTATTTAATTTTTAATGTAACAGGAAACCTGTTGCTCAGTGATCAGTGTTCATTTTACAAATCAGACTAGATCAAGTCACAGAAGACCAGATTATTTATTTTGTTTTTCATAAATCGTTTATGAATGAAACCTTGTTTTTTATTATAGTAATATGTAATAGGACACTTGAGGTTGTGTTTTATTGCGAATAAATTATGGGGAAGAGGTGTAGCTGTCACTTGGCTTGCTCTTTAGGGGTTTCGGCTTTGAACTCTATAAAGCTGCTTTGTGACATCACAAAGCACTACAAGAATTGTAAAAAGCACTACAAGAATAAATTACTTAACTGTACTCTGCTATGCGTCAGGCCTAACGGCACCGCCCTCTCGTACCTTATTGTGTTATTATTCCTTATTAGTCAATTGTTTCCCTACTAACTATAAAAACAAGGAAACTGACAGTCTTGGGAGGACATGCAGACTCTCTCTCTCTCTCTCTCTCTCTCTCTCTCTCTCTCTATATATATATATTTTGAATGATATGTTGTTTAAGTTTCTGATGTGGACTACGTTTTGCTTCAGCGTGAAGGATGTATTACTGATTTAACATTTAATTCTGTGTTAGATTAATGTTAGTAGAAACATTATGATTATTTTTTAAATACTTTATTTAAATTTTAAGGAAACAATACACACACTAGGGATACAGACACATCAGGAAATCAAATCCAACACAAAAATATCCAAAGCACAATCTACAAGATAATGGGGGGTAAATGGAGAACCAAGCAAACCAAATAATAATTTAAAGAATAAAATGAAATGAAACATTATTTTAACAGCTTTGATTTGTGTTCTTATCCTCTCTGTGCTGTAAAGGTGGGTGGAGCATAATAATCCAGTACACAGTTTTCCGCCGCACTACAGCAGCTCAGAGGTGGCCAGTTCAACAGGCAAACCCAAGAAAAAACGCGCTGGACGTCCAAGACGCACCGATGGGAAAGACCACGACACGGACTACGCTTCCTCTGGAGACGAACTCGATGATGACGAATTTTCCAGGTAAGCATCAGACAACCAATTACAGACTGTAAAGACTTAGGTTTGGTTCTCCGGTGTTTTTGACTTGTTTTGAAAATGTTACATAACCTCCTACTCTTTATTTACTTGGCTGGATTCTTGTTGAACCAGAGATGGCTTTAGTTTGTCCTGTTGGAACACGTCTGCTGTTCTGTAGCACAGGAATTAGAACAATGTGCAGAGCTGCTCCTCTGAAGGGCTGAGATAAGAAGCAGACTTATATCATTGCTTATCTCAAGTTCCCCAAAATCTTTTAAATCCTTTCAGGTTCAATCAGAGTAGCATTAATGATACTGATAATAATTAAAATCCTGATGCTTAATCGTGAAAACGTCCAACCTAAGTCCTGTTTTTGCATAAAAACTAAAATGCATTCTATTTTTAAAGACGTGCAAACATGCTTTAAATCTCAACTAAAAAAAAAAAGTAATACAAAATTAAAATTAACATATGCAGGGGCCTAAATAATTAAAAATGATTGAAATCTCCGTATAAAACGGGTCGTTCCGCTCTTTAAATCTGATTGGCTGAGCCGTTTGTCCAGCCGTGACATTATCGACGATAACATTCCTTTGAGCGCCTCATATTTGAATCAGTGTGTGATATACATTACATTTTTCCGTTCTGTAATGTGGCCACTAGATGACACACCCTCTCGTACCGTATTCCTTTAGTACAAACCTGGCTGCAGTGAATCTGATCAGTGTATTTGCAGTTTCTCTTTGGCGATAACAAACACCTCGGGATTACAACCAGCGTAACTTACAGAATGATCAACAGTAAGTGTGATCAAAGAGAAGTTTGTGTTTGTCTCCCTAAAAGCCAACGCTGCTTTTGCGTGTGTGCTGTAGATTTGACATCAGTGGTAAATTTAATGTTGTTTAGGTTTAAATTGAAAGTTTTTTTTCTCATAACTTTAAAATACGAATTCAGTGCAAAGATTCTTATAATAAAGCAATAAGACACCAGAGGGCATGGCATTATTGTGAATAAATTACAGGAATGAGGTGTTATTAGGCACAACGCGATGCAAAATACAGTGACCCCTCGTTCCTGTGATTGATTTACAATAATACACAACCTTGAGTGTCTTATTGCACACTATAACAGTTTGATTTCTTAATGCGTTTATTGAAAGCAAAATTGTTAATAATTTTGTGACGTGATCTGGTCTGGTTTTTAAAGTAAACGCTGATTGTTGGAAACCTGTTACTAAGCGACCAAATACTGTCATCTAGTGTCCAAATTACAGAATTCAGTTTAACAGACATTGGGAAAATAATGTATATCACGCATTGATACGAATGTGAAGAGCTCATTGTCAATAATGGACAAAACGGCTCAGCCAATCAGATTTAAGGAGTGATCAAAAGTTTAAGACCATAGCTCAAAAAAATCTAAGGGCCAAAAAAAGGACTCTGTAATGAGTAACGCCACCATTCTTGTTGATCACTTCAAACAATTGTATAGGTGTGCATGATGCAGGCGTTTTCCCCTTCCACCCACTCTGCAGTTTCCACTCAGGAAAAGTGATGTGTAACTGTAAATACTTTAGAACCTGTCTTAAAAAATTTAATTTGCTTTATTTTTGTTCCATCTTCCATTTTTCACAGTTTTGATGCTGTTGTACAAATGCAAATTTCTATTTACAAGAGAATAAAAGCTTATCAAGTATAAATATCTTCACGTTTTAACTGCCTTTCTGTTTACAGCGAGTTCCCTCCTCTTACCAACGTCCAAGACCGGGATTTTTATAAGCGAGAGTTCGACCGCGATCACCAAGAGTACAAGAGCCTGCAGGGGGAGCTGGATGACATCAACAAACGCCTGGCTGATGTGGACCGTGAGCTCAATGAGCTTCAGGAGGGGAGTCCAGAATTCCAGGTCAGTGTTTAATCTTCTGTGTGTGTGTGAGAGAGAGAGAGACACATTAATTAATTCTTCTTCCTCTTTCTCTTTCTTTAGGATGCCATGGATGAGTACAATGCGCTGAAGGACAAAAAGAGGGTAAGAACCTGCCCAAATCTTTTCTTCTTCTTTCTGTTTTACCCTTCATTATCCAGGGGGCTCCACAGTGATGAACTTTCGTATTAGACTTGGCCAAGTATTTTATGTAGCGTTTTAATGCCCTTCCTCACACCTCACCCTCTACTGGGTTTGGGATACATAGACTACAGGGGCAATTTAGAGCAGCCGATCCACCTTGAAAACTCCACCCAGATTGGGATTCAAACCAGGAATTCCCAGTGCTGAAAGTTAAGTGGGTGGTGGGCAGTTGGGTGTACACTTCAGCTACAGTACTTGGTGGAACCACAAGCCTTAGAAAAGGTGAACATGCCAACCACTATTCAAATAAATAAAACTGTTCACTGGATTCTTGGAATGTGTAATAATCAAACTTAAATGTCATCGTTTGGTCTGTTAAACCCGTCTCTGAATGTTCCTGCAGAGCGGCGATTACCAGAAGAAGAAGAGGAGATGCAAGTACCTGAAGGGGAAACTCAACCACATTAAGCGGATGGTCAGCGATTACGATGGTGAAGCGTGAAGACTCAAAGACAGGTGGGTTGGGGGGGGGGGGGGGGGGGGGGGGGGGGGGGGGGTGGGGGACAGATTAGGTTTCTGAAACCTGGATGTAAAGCGAGTTGTAACTGATGTCCAGTGAGCGGCAGTACGTTAGCGTTGGGTGCAGAACATATTTAGCTTTTTATTACGTCTTTGGTAGAATTGATCTGAAGTCTTTGTGCTGAACTCTACTGATTGACCTGCAGCCCGTTCTCGTCGGGTTCGCCATATGTCCTCACATCAGCGTAATCTGTTCTTCTTTTAACTTATTTATAGTGTATTTAGATTAAACTACTGTTCTGTTTTCTGGTGAAATGGAAAGACTTGATTCTCAAGTGGGTCTCAGGAAAATCATGATGTCGTACACTGCTGTGTTTAAGCTTGTCATGTTTTTTAATTGTTTTTTTATTAAATAAGGGCCGATACTTTTGATGCTGTAATGTGACTTTTTGACACAGGAATTGTTTTATAGGTTTATTTGTGGCGGTCTGCACTGATGTGTACGGCACCAACCACCAAACATCAACTTTTTTTTTAAAATGTGGGATTTGTTTACCGCACCTGGGAATCGAACCTTTTTACTGTGAACTGAAAGCGCTGTAACATCCTGACACTTAATTTTTTTTTTTTTTTTAGATAATTGAATTTTGTAATGTGTGGCGTCATGTCATTTTAAACTTTGAAGTAAAATCATGGTATTTGATTTTTAAAAATCTGAATCTTGTTACTTAGCGATCAGTGATCGTGGAAGACTCGACTATCGTTTTATATATTATAGCAATAAGGTGCAAGAGGTTGTGTATCATTTGTGAATAAATCACAGGAAGGAGGTGTAACTGCACTCCCCAAATCCCCCCCCCCCCCCGTGATGAATTCACAATGATACACAACCTCTTGCACCGTATTGCTGTAATACACACACATTAACATAGCAAGTGCATTTCCTAAACTTAATGTAGTTAACACACACTGTTTAAACAAAAAATGTCAACGCTCCGATTTAAAGTGTGGTCTGTACGCGCCGGCAGACTTTACACCAAAACTGTTTCATAAGTGGAAACACAAAATGTTACCGCACAAATCCCTGGAGCTCGCAGACATTCTCCAGTGTCCGTGTCAATCCGCTGAAATTAGGATTAAGTTCTCCGCCATGGAGTCTCAGGGACGGCGCTCAGGCCTCGTGTTCGTTCAGCCAGGCTCGGAGAAGAGGAACGTTCTGATCCATCCAGCGCATGTTCTGCTCTATGTTCTCCACGGCCAGCTGGATGCTGCGCAGCCCCGCCCCCGTGTCCTGGTGCAGTGACCTGAAGAAAGTCCTGACCTGGGAGACACAAATCAGAACGATCGTTATGGGACTGTATGTATAGAAATAAACATTTAAAAAGTGTTCACTGTCGCCTTTTCACACACGTAGCACACAATCACAATCAGGTATACCTTACAGAAACGTGTGTCATCCATATTATGTCTAAGTTACTAAAACGGGTCGTTTCTATCCTTACATTTGATTGGCTGAGCCGTTTGTCCAGCCGTGACATTGACAATAACACGTCACATTCGTTTCAATGCGTGATGTACAATACATTATTTTACCAATGTTTTTTAAAAAAGCATAACACTTGAAGTTGTGTATTATTGTGACTAAATCAGAGGCAAGAGGTGTAACTGCACTCCACTGTGCGTCAGGACTAATAACACTTTTTTCCATGATGTATTCACACTAATACACAACCTCAAGTGTTTTGCTTTTACAAAACATTTAAACACTATAATAAAAATAATTAAATAAGGTGTGATTCATAAATGTGTTAAAAGCAAAATCACTAATCTGCTCTACTGCAGCGTCATGTAGTCTGTTTGTAAAGTAAACGCTGATCGCTAATGGAATAAGAGGTCTTTGGTTTCTCTAACAATTAAATACTGCCATCTAGTGGCCAAATTACAGAACACAGTTTCTAAAAAAAAAAAAATCAGGAAAAAGTTATCATGCATTTATACGAATGTGAAGGGCTCACAGGTGTGAGACAAACGGCTCAGCCAATCAGAGTTAAGGAGCATAAATAACTACCCTTTTAAATAAAATGAAAAAAACATTTAAATTGTAATCTGTGAGCTGAGACACTCCTTTAAATCCTACAGCTTTAAGTCGATAACACAAATATTTGCAGTGATGTTTTTACCTCCTCCAGCATTTCCCTGGTTGAATACTGATTGGTGACTCCCACAACCATGCGTGAGATAGAGGAGGAACCCAGATCGAACCTGCAACACAAAAGGGTGTTCATTTTAATAATTGTTACGATCCAAACAATGCGAAATAAAAAAGATCCGATCGACGCCGTTAAGCAGGTGGCACTCACTTCTTAATTAGTTTTTCCCAGTTAGACCTCAGGAAGGTCCAGGACAGTTTAAAGGCCTCGGGGTTCTTACTGACGCTAATGACCAGAGACGGAAGGTCATGGGTCTTCAGGATGTGTCCTTCGAGTCCCCGCTGCAGCAGCCTGAAATGTAAAGAATAAAATGCATGTGTAAGGTTTTGTAACCAGTGGTCTGAAAACCACTCCTGCATGGACCCACCAGTCCAGTTTGTGTGCCAGGGGGCTGTAACTCAGAGCTGCTTTGATCTGCGCCTTCTCTGAAGGATACACACTGCGACTGTACTCGTCTAAAAGATAATCCCAGCCCTCTTCTGTCCGCGCGCCCTCAGTGAACACGACCAAACGGACATCGGCAGGCAACCTGGAGGTTCATCAGAAATAAGGACACAAATCTGGAATTCTGTAAGTTTGAACACAGGAAATGGGAATCGGTGTCACGGTTACCGCATTTTGCCACCCGACTCCCTCCACTGGTGAAAAAGCTGCTGGGCGGTGCGGACGCAGGGTGCATAGCGCCGCACACAGGCAAAAAGGAGCAAATAATTCCTCAGCATCCTCTCCGATGACGAGCCCTCATCACTCCAGCTCTGCGCGTCGATCAGTCGCTGGAACAGGTTCAGTATGAAGCTCTGACAACACAAATACACAACGCTGTGATTTATTCACATCAGGTTCCTTACCCAAGACTTACCAAACCACACGTTACACAATATGATTTTTTTTATTAACAACTAGCAGAATATTTATATAGTATTATAAAACGGGTAATTCCGCTCCTTAACTCCGATTGGCTGATCCGTTTGTCTCGCTGTGACATTGACAACACAAACCTCTGAGCGCTTCACATTTGTATCAATGCATGATATACATTACATCATCTTCCCAATTTTTTATGAACTGCATTTTGTTATTTGGCCACTAGATGGCCGGCTTTGTTAAAGTAACTGGAAACCTGTTACTTAGCGATCGCCTTAAACAAATTACAAATACATCACAGATGACAAAATTAATAACAATTTACAATAAGATACTCGAGGTTGTATATTTTTGTAAATAAATTACAGGTAAATTTCACGGTGCCAAATTTCAGCCTTGTTGGTCCTCGGGAAGCGAGAGGATTAGCGCTGAGTCAGTGACGGCGTTGGAGTTTATTAAGTATAGATTATATTATTAAGGCATTCTTATACTTTTACTGTTAAGGATCATGGGTTGGTGCTGTGACTGGACTCCTGCTTTGTAGTTTTAAAATTAGAGACTGTAGTCCATCTGTGTTCTGTTTTGTTTGCCCCCTGTTGGTCAGTAGCATCATAGAGCAGGTGTAATTTGGGGGGTGGATTGTTGATTGTGATGCACTGAGGGGGTTTTAGTGCAGCAGTGGTGCTGGAGTTTTATTTAAACACCTCAGTGAGACTGCTGGGATAGGAATAATGCACCCACCACAGAATACCTGCTCTGTGGGGGTTCTATTGAAGTCCTGACCGTTAGAGTACACAGTATGAAACAGATGGACTACAGTCTGTAATTGTAGAACTACAAAGTACATTAAATGGATCAAACCCACGGTAATGTTAATAAAAGTGAATCTCTGACCTTCAGCTGACCCTCCAGCGGTGCCATGTCTCTCTTCTCCATCAGTTTATAAAGTGGCACGAGTTCACTGAAGCCTTGGGTCACTGGCATGATCGCCGTCTCGCGCGTCAGGTACAGACTCAGGTTCAGGGCCGTATCCAGAGGAACCTTTCCGATGCTGATCAGTTCATAAACAGATTATTATTATTATTATTATTATAATATAATATTTAATAAACTTTAATGAGTGCGTCTCTCACTGGACCAGCTGGAAGACATTGTGGATGAGGCTCGCTCGATCGTTCCCGCTGAACACCGTGTGATTGCGCTGAAGCTGTGTAATCAGCGCATCCCAGCCGTTTCCCTCGTAATGGACCATGTAGTAGCCCCGCATGTCCACGTTCAGTTTAATCCAGTCCACTTCAGCGGGCAGGTACAGCACGTCTGCGGGACCGAAAGGTGCATCTGATACACACTGTAGCATTAAAGCTTCAATATACCTTTAACTGTCTGCTGGTGGCACTGCACAAACCTTCTCTAGTCTTCAGCAGAAAACGCTGGACAGAGCTGGAGTCGCTGGTGATGTAGGTCAGAGGAACATGCCAAAGGAAGCTTTGGTTTTACAGAGGAAAAAAAAATAAGTGTTGTGATTCTGAAAATTCAGCAGCCACAGTGAGAAGAACAGGAAAGGTATCGTACCTCGATTCAGACTCCTCCCCTTTGAGGTAACGCTCTTGTTTGAGTTTGACCTCTCGTCCACGGACCTCCACGCTGATGAGGGGGAAGCCCTCCTGAAGGGTCCAGGTGTCCATGATGGCCTTTACGTTCAGCTCGTCCTCCAGAAACCATTTCTGATCAGATGATTTAAAGATAATCAATACGGGATAATCAATCAGATCTCCTGAGGTCACTGATTGCAGGTGGAACGGTACACGGTGTTCTGTACAAACCCTTAAGGGATGTGTGTTGTTCTCAATGATGTCACGGCTGGACATACGGCTCGGCCAATTAGCTTAAAGGAGCGAAACGAGCCGTTTAATAAACAAATTCAATGTATTGATGATGTAATAAAAATATAACTATTAATCATTTAATATTTCAACTCAGACCGACCTCTCTCTCCTGAGTTGTTTATTTTTGTCTTCATAGCTTTTTCTTTTTATTATTTGAAGTTTTTTTGTTTATTCTTTTCTTATACTCTCTCTCTCGCTCTGTGGTGACCTGACAGGGTAAATGTGTGGCTGTTAATGGGCTTGGCTATAATATTAGCCTTTAACCCTGGAGCGGGGGGGGGGGGGGGGGGCTTTATGGAAGCAGTTTGTTTCATTATCATGTATAAAGTTCTGTATTTGTGTATGTGTGTGTGTGTGTCTCACTACATGGATGGGTTACATTGTGAGGACCCACTCCTGTGTGTACGTACAGGAGGTAAAGTTTAGAGCGCTCTGATGAAACTGCGGCGTTTTGTTTAAATGATAAAATGATAAAAGCATCGTGACTTACGGAGGCAGAAGTTCTGAGTTTGCTGTCAGCGCAGAATGCATCTCTTTTCAGTCGGGTGTCATCAAAATCATCTGAGTGACAAATCTGAAAGAAATCAAGTAATCAGTGTTAACGTCAGTGACTTAACTAATGGCACCTTCCCAGATTAATACAGATTAGGATTATCGGGAGACACGGTCAGAACTGGACATAAAATCTATAAGAAACGTAAAAAGGCGCGGTGAACATTATATAGCCGAAAGTATGTGGACGCCATCCTGTTGGTCAGAGTTTAGAGCGCATTACAGAGAGATTTTATATAATTCTATGATTTTATTTCCATGACAAAAGTTTGAGGGAAGCCTTATCTAAACAAACTTAAAACCATGATAATACGGGTTCTGGTCTTTAAACCTGAGCCGTGTGTCCAGCCGTGACATTATTAACCAGAACACACACCTTGGAGGGCTTCATATTCACATCAATGCGTGATATACAATACATTATTTTCCCCATGTTTTTTATAATTCAGCCACTAGATGGCAGTTTTCCATTGAGAAATAAACCGGAAACCTCAGCGATCAGCGTTTTGCTTTCAATAAACACTTTTTGTTTTTATTATAGCGTGTTTGTAAATGTAAGATGTGTATTCACGCCCTCTCGTACCTTATAGCTTTAATATGAAATGTTTAAAGTCTTTAACTTTTGATTTTGACTTTATTTAAAGGTCTCCTATAGAATATAAGAGCAGTTCTGAAGAAGATGAATTTGGGTTCACATGCATTTAAAAAAGCACCAAAGTGTGAAACCACACAAACACTTTTACTTACGTTGGACAGACTGTCCCACAGATCAGCGTTCACTGTGTTCCTGTAGCTGTGCTTCTTCAGGTAGTGGATCAGACCGCTCTTGAATACGTCGGGAGTCAGAAAATCTCTCAGCATGTTTAAAACGCAGGCTCCCTGTCGAAACACGCAACGGTCAATCAGTTACGAGTGTTAGAAACTACAGATGAGCCATTTCTGTACCTTTTGGTATGAGACGTCATCAAACATTTCCCTAATTTGTGCAGGATTCTCCACCGGGGTGGAGATGGGGTGGGAGGAGCTTAAGGAATCAACCTCCATGGCCGTGAAGCACTTCTCTAAGAAGTAATCGTCCTGAGAGAGAGAACAGGAAACATTGCGTTGTTATTTCAGTTGTTCTGAAGTCCCTGAACCATGGGATACGAATGACGAAGCCCACCCCCCTTTGTTTCCCTTTCCACATGGAACAATGATTCCTTTTTGTTTCTATCGGTCGCATATTTCTGCAAAAATGTCATCAATTGAATTAGGTAACACGGCCGAAACCTTCAAGTCCTCACTGACGCCACGCTAACTGTCCCACTTCCAGAGTTCTTACTTGGCATCGTGATTCCCTGTGAGTCCTTAAAGTTTACTGCTTCGTACGTTCCTAAATTCAAAGGTTCCTTTGTGTTGTTTTTTGCATTCAAATGCAACACCTCAGATGGATTGGCACTTGGCAAGAACCTACAAATCTGAAAATTGGCTCCATCATTTCTTATGGTGTTCTTGGAAAACCTACTGATAAATTCCTGTAAGAAAGCGAGCGCGTGGACGCCGTAGTCCCAACTCACACT
>JAOUQT010107815.1:0-19519 GCA_025769995.1 Xyliphius kryptos | reverse complement strand
CCGTGATCCTAGAGGAACGCTGTCTCGTTTCAATATGTACTTGTATGTAGCTGAAATGACAAATAAAACCTCTCTGAACTCTCTCTCTCTCTCTCTCTCTCTCTCTGACTCATATTGGGTAGCCAATTTAAACAACAAATGCAGTCATCACACGTAAAACCACATTATTACCTTTTCCATGAGTGCTTGACCAACAAAGTTCACACCAAGAACATAAATTTAGAATAGTCAAGAGAAAAGCAGAGAACATTGTGCATGCCAACATTGCAATGAAAAGCCACTGCTCTCCAAAAAGAATGGCTCCCTGTCCAGTTTGCACATAAACAAGCCAAAAGGTTTTTGGAACAATGTTTTGTGGATAGATAAGAATAATAAAGAGTATAGTTATTTTTTTTTTATTTAAAGAAGGATTGTGTGAAGAGAAAAGAAAATACTGTATTGCAGTATAAACATCATCAACCCATCTTTGAAACATGGTAGTTCCAAGGTTTTTGGTCTGCTTTGATGAATCTTGGACAGAATTGTTTATCATCAAAGGAACATCAAATTTTAAAAATAAAAATAGAGGGCTTTTTCAAAACCCTCTAACTAGACCTGCAAATAATAAAGGTAAATATATTTAAAACTCAAAGATCTTTGTAACATGCTCTCACGCCATTATCAAATTTTCAGTCAGGTCACATTTATTATTGGTCAGGGCCTTTCTATTATTGATATAATTACTTACTTGATGCTCAGTGACACACTTTGTGTATTATTTCACTTTTGATGCACTAAAGATGCCGTTAGTCTGTTCACCATTTGGAGTTATTGCTTTATTACATTTTTACACAATGACAATGTACTATTTAATACCTACAGACTCAACAAATGTTTAAGGATGAAAACAAGCTATACTGTTAATACTATGCATTTATCCAAAATACATTTTTAACCATTTCAGTTTCTCCATGCATGAAAGATACAGTGAACATGTACAACAGAGGTGATGACACAGCCACCCAGTTCCAGCTAACCTACTTTAAATGAATTTGGGAACGCATCAGCCCTTGTTCTGCTTCCCTATGCATGACACCACAAGCATTTAAATTGGAGTTTCTTTTCCGATTGCAATTCCACCTTCATTTTCAGCTGTACCTTTTCATTTTCCATCTTCTGCCTAATTTGGGATGCAGTTTTTTTCTTTCTTCCTTGATTACGGTGACTTTCTTTTTTACATTCCGTATTCACAGTTTCCCAGAATCAAATACACTCCTGAGACCTTTGTTTGCCTCCTTTTCCTGTTTCCATATTCAGCCTTTTTGGACTTCAATGTCACCATTTCAAATAAGTGCATTGGATTTAGGACTTCACACTGTGAATACCAATGTGGATTCCAACGAAAGAATTGAAGTGCAGCAAAACAGCTGGAGACCAATTCAAAATTGCAGTTAAAAAGAGCCAGCTCTCCTTTAGTAGTGCTGCTCCAGCCACTAAGCAATCAGCTGTTGAGTAAAGTTAAAAAAAAAAAAAAAAACATGAAGGAGCCTAACAGATTTACAGTGATTTGGATATGTATTTACCCCTCTTAACCTCTTCTACGTCTTTGTATTGATGCAAACGGGATTCAAAATAATCCCAAAGATATTCAACTTTCCCAAACAATATATGTGTGTGTGTGTGTGTGTATATATATATATATATATATATGCACGCACATATAAGTATATGAAGGTTGAGTGTACCGGCTATAAACAGGTAATATAAACAGAGTAAATAGTAATAATAGTATGTACTTGAAAGGAGTAGACTATTTGTACAGTATATAAATAAAGAGAAGTTAATGTTATGTTTATAGGATTTACTGAAAGTGTGGAATAATTCTTTAAACTAAATTAAACAGGTGCATAAATATAGACACTCCAAAAGAAAAATTACACCAATATTAAGTGGACCATCCTTTTGCAAAAAATAACAGCCTCTAAACACTTTTTATACCTTTCTATGAGAGTCTGGCGTCTGGTTTTCGTGCAAGGACTGCCCGCAGGACCACAGATTTTCAATAATATTTAGGTTTAAGTATCCAGCTCTGGTGCAACTCCAACTTCGTCACTGCTTCTTGAAATTTGTTCTCAATAATCTGCTGATATTAACTGGAATGCACACGACCTCAACTTTAACAAGATTCTTAGTAACTGCACTGGCCACACAGCCCCACAGCATGATATCACAGGCAAATTTTACTTTGAGCAGCAAGTGTTTGTCTTGGAATGCTTTGCCCAAATACCTTAATTTTAGTCCACAGAAACTTATTACAAAATGAACCTGGCTTGTCCAAATGTGCTTCAAGTGACTGTGGCGTGTGCGTGGAAAAGGCTTCTTCTGCAATACTCTCCCATAAAGCCTGTCCTTGTGTAAAATGCACTGCATAGTTAGTAAAATGTAAAAAAATAGTTGAACAATGCACAGTAACACCATCTGCAGAAAGATGATGTTGCAGGTCTTTGGAGCTGGTCTGTGGGTTGACCATGGCTGTTCTCACCCTCCTTCGCCACTCCCTATCTGAGATTTTTCTTGGCCTACCACTTTGGGCCTTAACTTGAACTGTGCCTGTGGTCTTCCATTTCCTTACCATGTTCCTCACAATGAAAACCGACAGCTGAAATGACCTTTTTGTATCCTTCCACTAAACCATAATATTGAACAATCTTTGTTTTTAAGTCATTTGAGTGTTGTTTTGAGGTTCCCATGTAACCACACTTCAGAGGATGCAAAAACTTTAATTGGTTACCTTAACCCTTTTTCATAATTGGACTGACCTGTGTATGTAGGTCAAGGGTCAAGAGTTCCAGTAATTGCTAAAAACATTAAAATCAATAATAAATAAAATAAAGGGTGCCCAAATTTATGCAGCTGACTAATTTTGCTTAAACATTGCACATTTAATTGAACTTCTCAAATATCACTGTGTTCATCTGCTGTATGTCATATTTAACTGAAATTGCTGAACAACCAATGACTCATAAAGGTAAATCAAGAAAATTATAAGGGGTGGCCAAACTTTTGCATACCTAGCACATATGCATACCACAATGTAGTATATCACAGTTGGAGTCAAAGCTAAATCACCCGTTGTGGCGCGAGGGCGTGATGGGCGTGGTCGGTAGACGGGAGCCGGGTTCGAGATTCGGGCCCTGTAAACGGTCGCACCTGTCTGAGAATGAGACGATGACTAATTGTTTCTCTGACCCAAACAGTAAAAAGAACCCGGAAGAGAAGGAACGAGAGAGCTGGCGGGACGAGCAACAGAACGTGCGAGCTCTGTGATCATATATATGCGAACCCACATCAATAAAAAGGGTTTTTTGTTGTATCCGAAAAGGTGTACTGGGAGTCTTTCCTCACCCCTAGACTAGGGAACCATTACACCTGTCCACCTTAAAATTTATTCACAAGAATTTCAAACAGCTACAGTGTAACTCTTCTAAATAATAATAATCATAATAATAACAACAGGTGATTGCAGTCGCCTCTCAGCACTGGGGATTCCCGGTTCGAATCCTGATCTAGGTGGAGTTTCCATGTTCTCCCCGTGTTTGCATGGGTTTCCTCCGGATTCTACAGTTTTCTCCCACAGTACAAAAATATGGATTCAAGGTAAACTGAATGCTGTAAATTGCCCCATATAGTGGGTGTTTGTGTGTGAGTGAGTGTGTGTCCAGTGGTAAATTGGCATCCTGTCCTGGGTTCATCTGCCCAGTGCCCGAAACATTCTCCCTCTGATGGGCATGGGGACCCCCGCCGCGAACCTAGTGGAAGATTAAGCGGAAGATGAATGAATTAATAATATGGTGTTTACCAACTTATTAAAAACCAAGCAACCAAACAAATGTGCAAGTAGACTGAATACACTGTAGCCAGTAATTGTACAATTTAGAAACCACAAAAAACAGGTGAACCCACTTCCACGACAATTAGGAATGTAATAATGAATTGCTTTTCAATTATACAAGATTAGTTAATTAATAAGGATTGTGAATACCTCTATAAATGCAGAACGGCACTAAACCGTACCTGGGCACACACACTCACTCACATAGACACACTATATAGGCACAATTTAGTCAGGGGTTATTTAGAGTAGCCAATTCATCTTGATTATATGCTTTTGATCAGTGTAAGGAAACCAGAGAACTGTGAGAAAAGCAATGCAGACACAGAAAGAACATAAAAGCTCCATCTAGATCAGGATTCAAACATGGATCCCTAGCAAAGAAAGGCAGATATGCTAACCACTATGCCCTGGCCTGGCTATGGCAATTCAGTATTAGGTCAAAAAGAAAGAACATTTCAAAGTAAAAACGTTTAATGTTCAGGCTCAGCACTGGAGCTACATCACATGAGCTGCAGGCCAATATAAACACATTAAAGTTTATGTTTATTACACTACAATAGGAAAAAATATGTTATTACAGCGTTTAAGGAATAGTGGCTATGGAAAAAATATATCAAAAGAAAAATGAAAAGCACAGCACAACTGCTTCCAAACAAACCACAAGAGTTTTTGGGCAATATACTTTGACTGATGAGCTTAAGGTGGAGATGTTAGGTTATCATATACTTTGTTATGTTTGGAAAAAGCCCAACATAGCATATAACCATAAACATACAGCCACAAGCCTTGGAAAAATTGCAACAAGTAAAACATTGATCAACTCCAGTTTATAATAAAATAGCCATAAAATATATGGACACTACATACAGCAGCTTAAGCTTAGACAGAATGGGGTCACGTTTTAGGACAACCAAACTAAATCACACTAACCAGCAAAGAAACATCAGAAAAGCTAAAGAGGTGCTGAAACATTAAAGTGAACATGCAGTTTTTTTTGCACACTTTAAACTTTATTCTTCGCTGCACTGGTGGCAGGATCGTAACACATAAAGAGTCTCTGATGAAATATAAGCATCTTTAATGCAAGAAACAGCAGGGATACAAAAACAACCATACAGACAAACTGAACAAACTTCGAATAATGTTCAAACGCTGACACGCATGTAATTAGACAATAGGGTTAGCATGAAACAATACTTAAATGAAACAAATTACCAGTTACATTATATTAGATAATTAAATGAATCAGATTAACAAGGTGTGGTAGCTCAGTGTTTAGGGAGTTGGGCTAGCATTCTAAGGGTTATGGGTTCAAATCCCAGGTCCACTGAAGTTACCAATGTGAGCAAGACCCTTAACCCTCATTGCTCCAGGTATTCTGTATGTAGTCCTGTGTTCTGACCCAACTATTAAGTGGGATACTTGTAAGTCGCTTTGGATAAAAGCGTCTGCTAAATGACCAAATGTAAATGTAATGTAGTTAATTGAAACTAATTAAACAACCAACACACCACTGAATCGTAAGACACAGATTTACCAGTGAATAGGACAATAAACAGCTAAACAGGGACGAATAACCTCATTCAGACCGAAAAAGACAGAACCCCTCAACCTCACATGCCTGGTTTAGTCCAGTGTACTCCTCATGATGGGCCCATAGACATTAATGTTCATTATTAAACAAAGGGCTTTTGTTTGCTCCTGTGTTTTTGTTACATTAGTGACTCATGTTGTATTTTAAAAGCAACATGAATTGCTTTTAAAATAACCTTTGTAGTTTGAGAACCCATATACACTTTTGCTTAAAAGTTTACATACCCCCACAGAAATTTTGCTTTCCTGGCCTTTTTTCAGAGACTATGAATGAGAACACAAAACCTTTTTTCCCCCACTCATGGTTAGTGGTTGGGTAAAGCCAATTATTGTCAAACGACTATTTTCTATTTTTAAATCATAATGAAAAGCAAAAACATCCCTGACCCTGATCAAAAGTTCACATACCCTGTTTTTTTGCCCTGATAACATGCACATAAGTTGACACAAATGGGTTTGATTGGTAACTTAAGGTAACATTCACCTGGGACCTGTTTGCTTGTAATCAGTGTGTGTGCATGAAGGCTGCGTGAGTTTAATACACGGTATTAAGAACTGGGGTATGTGAACTTTTGATCAGGGTAATTTTTGTGGTTGTCATTTTAATTTAAAGAGAGAAAACACAGTCGCTTGACATTAAATGGCTTTACTCAACCACTAACTAAGTAGAAAAAAGTTGATTTTGTTTTCCCATATATTCTCTGAAAAAAAGGCCAAGAAAGCAAATATTCTTCCAAGGGTATGTAAACTTTTGAACACACTTGTATCACATATATATTTACAAGACAAATATTTTATTTTACCTTTACATACACAACATGAAAGCAATTTTTTTTTATCTCACTCATCACTAATTCTCCCACTTCCTGACTACCTACAAGATGGAAAATTGGCACCGTAACCTCCCACCATACACTTGGAACAACAAAGTTTTCACTTTGTTCCCCACCAGGGGACCCAATCTGAAACACGGGCCCTGATTAAATTGGGCACTTCCACTCATCTCACAAACTTCAAATTTGGCTGGTATGTCCAGGATTGTTTCTATACTCATTGAGATATCAAAAATTCCAAAGAATTCCCACAGGGAGCCAACCAGGGGACCCAATCCAAAATACGGGTCCTGCTTTAATTGGACCTTTCCACGCACATCACATACTTCAAATTTCGCAGAGATGTTCAGGACGACATCTATACTCATAGAGATATCAAAAATTCCCACCAGGGGACCCAATATGAAACACGGGCTCTGATTAAATTGGGCACTTCCACTCACCTCACAAACTTCAAATTTGGCACAAATATATAGGATCATCTCTACGGTCAGAGATAAACAAAATTCCACCAGGGGACCCAATTCAAAATTTGGGCTACTCAAGTGATTGGCGTGTGGGTAGAGAACAGGGGATGACGCAAGGCACTTGGCGTATAGTGACTGGTGCACGGGTAGAATGGAGGGGATGAGGCGAGGAGTTTGGTGTACAATGATGAGTGCATGGGTAGAGTTCAAAAACATTGTGATTACATTTAACGTGTCAGAAACGTGCACTTTGTTTTCCTTCTTTTAAATTAAACCAGATGAGCCACAGCAACACGTGGCATGTACAGCTAGCCACTAAAATATGTTTATGATTTATTTAAAATTAAGTAATACTATATAACTAAGAAAAATATGTTACACAAAGGCTAGTCAAATTAAACTAAGTTAAAATGATACAATTATTTATATACCTTTTTATTTGTTCACTTATTTTATGTGGCACCACACAACTTAAACTCAGACTGTCCCATATGTAAATAATTTGTGTGTTTAGTTCAAGAATTTCAATAATAGAATTGTTTTTCTGATATTTTGTTCCCAGATAATGTTTCATACAATCTCCTGCTTCCTTAAATGTGTTTATTTTTTTAACCATTTTGTTGCTTAACAGAACCAAACAACACAAGTCTAAAGAACTATTTTACCATTCACAAAACCTTCTAAGCGTTCAACATTTCTTTAAATGTTTATGGGCCTAGTGAAAATTATTGTTTTTACAAAAATACAAAAAAAAAAAAAAATACAAATTTAAATGTTATAATTTTGTGTGAGACAAATTTATCGCGTGTAAACATGTGTTAGAAGGACTATGTACTCACAAAGGCTGAGGTCTCCTTGTAATTGCAGTAGTTGTGGGACGGGTATAGTTAATACCACCACATCAAACTGTTCAGGCAAACCCTCCTTCCAGTGCACCTCCCAGCATCGTCCTTTGCAGTAAACATGAGTGATGTGATGGCCAAAGAACACCTCTGCCCCTGTTTGTGTGAAGCGTTCGACAAAAAACGTGTGATGCTGAGAAACCATATAGAACATCAATCTGCTAATAAACTTTAGAACGGTTTTACGGTGTTCAAGGTATGCAACTTAGCATTCTTCTTTCTCCAAGAGTGACAAGTTGAGTTTTTACTAAAAAAATTGATTTTGGTTTTATTGGATCACATGATATTCTCCCAACTCTTCTCTGGATCATCCATACTCTCTCTGGCAAACTGGACATGTACTGGCTTAAGCAGGGGGACACGCCTGGCACTGCAGGATTTGAGTCCCTCTCGGTGTAGAGTTACCAGGAAGAATTTATTACTTTGGTCCCAGCTCTCTGCAGGTCATTTATCAGGTCCTTCTGTGTAGTTTTGGATTTTTGCTCACGGTTCTAATGATTATTTTGACCCCAAGGGACAAAAATGTTCATGTGTGGGGCATCTTGTTTGGGGCCCCAGATTAAAGGAGATTATCAATGGTCGTGTATGTAATTGCTCCCACAGTTTATTTATTCATACTAACATGCTCACCTATTGTAGATTTACTTTTTCCAGCCTGGTGCTGGTCTACAGTTTTTTTCCTAATGTCCTTCGACAGCTCTTTGGTTGAGTACGAACTCTGTCTGAGACTGTGGACAGGTGTCTTTTATAAAGACCTACTGTATAAAACATGATAAAAACAATAAATGCTCAATAAAATTATATTTTACATTCCGCATAACATTTACATACATTAAAATGCTTTCAATAATTAGCCACCTTTTTAGAAAATAGCATTATGGTTTGTTAAATTAGATTAGTTAAAATGTAACAATGATGCATAAGGTTGTTGCCCTGCTGCACCACCCACCATCTTTCTATATTAAATATTAGATTACAGGCATTTTCGCTGTTCTTGAGGAGCTAAAAAAAGCCCCATCTAGAGTAAAGGCAATAATTTAAAAGCCAAACTTATCATTTCTCAGTTACTGATAGAGACTTAAGTAAGTTTAAATAGCTTGAAAGTATAAAATAAAATCGAAGTTCCCACCCCACCCCATAGTAATTACACTGCTGAACTCGTCCCAAAACTAACATGCACAAACGTTTAAAATACTTTTTAAAGAACATTCTGACAGCACAGATTATATTTATGTTTATATTTGCCATTTATGCACCTTATGTAATGTTACAATATGTTCGATTGGCACTTCATTAACTTGCACAATAACATTTATGATCATTAGTGCACAAATGTTGCACAATACTATTATTGCACAATCTTGCCAATATTGCACCTTATATATCTACACAATTCTACTATTTGCACTTCTGGTTGTTGCTAAAAGGATTTCGTTGTGTTGTACTTAAACAGAACAATGACAATAAAGTTGAATCAATCAAATAAAGTTACTAACCTGACTCTCTGAGATAATGCTTGACAATGGAGGACATTCCAAATGGAGTTACGTAGTTTGTAATGCCTTCTTCTTTTGTCACAAATCCCTCCACTGTAGCATCAAGCGGTTTAAATATACCATTTAGTAAGAGTTCCTCATAAAATCTGGTGGCAATAGAGCAAGGCAATACAAATGAATCACTAGCAGGGAATTTATAATCTTATTAAACTGTTCTAAATTATTTAGTAGACATTTCTCACCGTCTGTGAATTTTTGCATAATATGGCGTGGCAGTGATGTACTGAGCACCAAGATCAACAGTGCAAGACATATTGGATGGAGATCTGCTTGTAGACATTCTTCCCCCTGAAATTACAGAAAATAATATCAAATGATAACAAGAAAAAAAAGAATAACTAAAGTTTTTGAAGCCATTTTTTATACGCCGTATGTAGTTACAAAGTGTGGCCTTTGAAAATTTGACCTTTACTTTAAAGCCTTGTACCACCTAAAAAGTGAGGTTAACAGGAGGTGTTATTGTTTAAGAAATAGTAAAACATGTATTGTGCAAAGACATCATTTCAAAATAATAAAAAAAAGTTATTATAATGTTTTTATTAAGGTCACTGAAAAAATAAAAAATAAATAAATAAATAAATAAAAAAATTAAAAAAAAAAAAAATCAAGCCTTCCCTTAAAAAAAAATCATGCACTGAAAAAATACATTTTTATTTTAATGTAGATCTTAGGTAAAAATAATTCAGTCATTATCTTCTGCTTAATCCTCTAGGGTTGCGGAGGAGTGGAGGTTTCGGGCACTGGGCAGCTACACCCAGGTCAGGGCGCCAACCTACGTACAATAGAAAGCATCCAATTTACCTTCAATCCATGTCTGTGGACATTTACTGTAACATAGGGGATCTAAGTTTAAAATAGTTTGAACAGGAATTGCTAAAGCACAGATGGCTAGGTTGCAGTTGCATCAAGCTGACCCATAATTTGTAAGAAGGCCTGATGCTAAACCAAACCATCCTGCACAAATATAAATATATTAAACATAAAAAAGTTCAAATTGATTGTTATAAGACTATGATCTAGAAGTTTATATCAGCTGCGTGAGTCTCATCCTTATGACCGATCATAAAAACTAAACTATAATGTGAATATTGTGTAATGAAATTACAATATTAAATGTTTAACATAAATACACAATAAGAACTATTCTATCCCACAAGTATTTATAGTACCTTGCAAAAGTATTTGGCCCAATCGAACTTTTCAACATTTCAGGCTGCAAACATAAAGACATTAAATTGTCATTTTTTTTTAATCAACAACATGTGGGACACAATCGTGATGTGGAACTAAGTTTATTGGATATTTTGAACTTTTTTTTTTAGAAATTAAAAACTGAAAAGTGGGGCCTGCAATATTATTCAACCCTCCTGCTTTAATACTTTGTAGTGCCACCTTTTCCTGCGATTACATAAGTTTTGCCCATTCTTCCTTGCAAAACAGCTCGAGCTCAGTGAGCTTGGATGGAGAGCATTTGTGAACAGCAGTTTTCAGGTCTTTTCACAGATTCTCGATTGGATTCAGGTCTGGACTTTGAATTGGCCATTTTAACACCTGGATACTTTTAGTTTTGAACCATTTCATTGTACATTATGCTTTGTTTTGGATCATGGTCATGTTGGAATATAAATCTTCTTCCCAGTCTTAGGTCTTTTGCAGACTCCAACAGGTTTTCTTCCAGAATCGTCCTGTATTTGGCTCCATCCAGCTTCCCATCAATTTTAACCATCTTCCCTGTCCCTGCTAAAGAAAAGCATGCCCGAACCATGATGCTGCCACCACCATGTTTGACAGTGGGGATGGTGTGTTCAGGGTGATGAGCAGTGTTCCTTTTATGCCAAACATAACATTTTGCATTTTGGCCAAAATGTTTGATTTTGGTTTTATATGATCAGAGCACCTTCTTCCACATGTTTGGTGTGGCTCCTAGGTGGCCTGTGGCAAACTTTAAATTAAACTTCTTATGGATATCTTTGAGTAATGGCTTTATTCTTGCCACGCTTCCATAAAGGTCAGATGTGTGAAGTTTACGACTGATTGTCTGAGTCTCCTGATACGCCTTCCATTTTAATATGATTGCTTGTAGAGTGCTCCTTGAGATATTTAAAGCTTGGGAAATCTTTCTGTTTCCAAATCCAGCTTTAAACTTCACCACAACAATATCCCAGACCTGCCTGGGGTGTTCCTTGGACTTTATGATGCTCTCTGCGCTTTTAACAGAACTCTGAGACTATCACACACATGATTGCACACAGGTGGGTTATATTGCTCATCATCAGTCATTTAGGTCAACATTAAGAGATCCTCACTGAACTTCTGGAGTGAGTTTGCTGCACTGAAATTAAAGGGGCCGAATAATATTGCACGCCCCACTTTTCAGTTTTCAATAAGAAAAAAAATAAAATAAAAAATGTCCAATAAATTTCGTTCCACTTCACAATTGTGTCCAACTTGTTGTTGATTCTTTACAAAAAGTTGTAGCTTGTGGGTAAGGAACCTCATACAGAGGTGAAGGTGCCATATACAAGGCTGCCCACTGCTCTGGGCACGCTTGCTCACTTCAATAGTGTGTGCATAGATGGGTTAAATGTGGAGGACATGTAGAGTGTGCAAGCACAATAGGCAAACAGATCACACAAAAAATATGGGTTCCCCACTGCCCACCATTTAGAGCCTTTACATATCAAGGGCTCTTAACAGAATCTTCCCATCCTGGTCAACTCCTTCCCTCAGGTAGATGCTGCCAGCACAAAAACGTTTTTTCCCCCCAAGCAACCACCATGATGAAAACTCCATAAGTACTCTTTTAAAAACTCATTATCACCAAAAGCACAAATGCAAATTCCAAATACATCTTTAAACATTCGCACAAGTGTATATTGTAAATTGTCTGTGTAGTGTTTAAAGTATGTATATATTGTATAATAAATCTGTTTATTGTTATGAGTAAAATATTTTAGTTAACATCTAGCACACTTGGCCAACAAACCTGATTATCATTTATCTTTTACAATATAGCTTCTGACATTTAAAAACAACGCTTTATTTAAAATACGTTCTACGTCATTTTATTTAACGCACAGAAACAGATATCACATCAAATTCATTTATAACCGCAGTAAAATAGTTTTATCTCACAAATGTTTAGTGTTTGTGTTTGCTCTAACCTGCCCCCTTCGCTTTGTCCCAGATTACTATTTGAACTTTCTCGGACAGTTCCCTTCGTAATAGAGACGCACACAGTCCTCCGGTTAGTCCTGCTCCCACGATCAGAATCCGAGACATATCCAAGAACTGCAAAACCTGCAAGGGAGCGATGAGATTAATTCAGCCGGCTGCTTCAGCTGACATGCGCGTTCAGACTGTTAAACTGACTGCCTGCCTGCTGTCTGTCCTCCAACCTTTTACTTAATCACAAAGCCAAGGGCTAAAAATAAAGACACCACGGCATGTCTGAATTAAATTCATAAAATACCTTCTATTTGAATATATTGATCATATAGTTAACTAGATAACATTTACTTTATTAGTTTATAATAAAAATATTTTTAGTAGTAGTATTATTACAATTACTATCATTATTATTATTATTATTATTATTGTCTATAAATATATATTTATATTCCTTACATGTATTGTGATGCTAAATATTTAAAATACCTCTAATTAATTGTAAATATCTAGTAGTTTAAGGTCCAAAAACCCGTCGCGTCTCTTTTACGTTTAAATCGTCGCTTGGAGGCGTGACTTAAACAATGACGCAAACTATGTGGAACCATGGGAAGTTGGGTTTTATTGCTACATGTAGTTCGTAAAGCCAAAATTTTAACAAGTGAACTGCAACAAAAATATGAGGTTTATAAACATGTTTACGAATCAATTCGTAATTGTAAATGATGATATAAGCTTTAATATTTTTATAAAGCTTGACTAATTAGTTTTGGTCATACTGTGTTTGCAGATTCTGTTTTACCCAAACTTTAATAGTTTCATTAAACTTTAATAGTTGGTTAACAGTAACAGGCCAGCACGGTGGCTTAGTGGTTAGCACATTCGCCTCTCAATGCTGCCCTGCCCCCGCGCGACCCTCCTAGAGGATTAAGCAAAAGATAATGAATTAATTAATTTATTGATCAATTAATTGATAAATGAATGAGTAGCAGGGCACGTTGACCACTAGAGTTTGCAGTATCTGCCCCTTTTAGTTCTGCTGCTCTAGTCTTGTCACATGCTGCACGGTGTATCAATCACACTACATTTATTATGTAATTACGGTGCTTTATAAGCTCTAAATGTGTTTCTTGTCTGTTTTTCTAAGGTGTCTTGAGAAGTCCCTGTCTCCTTGTCTATGGCACTGTCGGAGAACTGCGGATACAACTGCGGATATTAGGTGCGGAACTAATATAGTTTATATAATTTTTACTATCGTTAAATAAGGACACATGGATAGATATGGACTGATCTACATGTCTGCCATGTCTACATGATCTGTACATGGCTGTCCTGCACTGTGATGCTGCTCGGCCTCTCAAGGAGGATGTCACCAACTGAGCCTTGGTCTTCCCAAGCTTTCTGTTTTAAAAAAAAAAACATCATAACATGGAGATTTTTCTGTCGCTTGGTTTGCTTTTTTTTCTTTTCTTTTGCTTAGTTCTTATTTGAACCCAACAGCAAAAATTCTGCCAAAACATTTAAAATAGCATTACTGTTTTACTGCATTAATACATCCTGTGAATTTTAGTAATTTAGACACATTTGCTAGATTTTTCTGTTTTAATTACTTCCTTCCTTCCTTCATTCATTCATTCATTCATTCATTATCTTCCGCTTAAACCTCTACAAGGGATGCAGGGGGGCCCAACCAGGGGAGAATGCCTCGGGCGATGGGTAGATACACCCAGGACAGGGCCCCAACCCTACTGCTGGGATGTTTTAATTCAACATACCTTAAAATAGATATACATTTAATTTGTTATTCTTATTTATAAAATCCTTTAGCACCAAACCGGATAGAAACATTTGATGGTAAGATCAGAAGTGGCTTAAAATCAAGGTTATTGTTATGATACTGCTTTAGCTGGTGAAGACATGTACAACAATGTATTAATTCATAATCTTCCACAATCTTCCAATCATCCTATATTAGATCCTATGCTGGAGTCGAGGGGGTGTTCAACATGCCCACGGAGAACAGTTCACTCCATCACTGGGCACACTCATTTACATTATATTTAGTTATTTAGCAGACACTTTTAACTTACAAATGACTTACAACAGTCAATAATTTAGGAAAAGAACGTTATCATGAAAACCTATGCATTAGAGCTGGCTAAATTTTTTAATTGTGAAGGAGGTGTATTTTAAGAAGTTTATTGAAGATAGTGAGTCAGCCTTACGGATGGTTTTGGGAAGATTGGTGTTAGTGTCACCCACAGACACAAAAATGGGACTATATGGGGCAATTTAGAGCATTTGTTTTACCTTAAATCCATGTTTTTTGGACAGTTGGGGGGGGGGGCTATCTGGAGAATAGTAATTAATAATAATTATGTTATTTAGCAGACGCTTTTACCCAAAGCGACTTACATGTATCCCAACTTGATGGTTGGGGTCTGAACACAGGGTTAATACAGAACCCTGGAGCAATGAGAGTTAAGGGTCTTGCTCAAGGACCCACAAATGTAACTTCAGTGGAGCTGGGATTCGAACCCTTAACCTTCAGATTGATAGTCCAACACCCTAACCACTGAGCTACCCCTCCCTGGAGGAAGCTCAAATGGGGGAGAACATGGAAACTTCACCCAGATTGAAAACCTGGATCCCCAACTCGGTAAAGGTATATATTTACTTATGGGACAAAATATTTCTGTGTATGTATGTTCAATTTCAAATAAAAGAATTCCTCTTAACTGCTGACTGTGTTGTTCTTTTATTTGTAAGTCACTTTGGATAAAGACGTCAGCTAAATGATTAAATGGAAAATGCGTAAATAACAATCAATCAACTAATCAATAAGTTATTTTCCTAAGCACGTTTTTAACAATACACTTTATAAGATGTTTAAAAGAGGTCTGGATAAACTGGCAATGTAAATAAATCTCGTCGTTCGAGAGCAGCTGTTGATGGATGGTTGTCGAGATCATTAACATTATAATAACACCCATTCGACTTGATGTGATCAGGTTAGTTTGCGCTTTTGTGTCTTTGTGCTTTAGTCTCTGTTCGTCACATGATTTTAAACCACGTAAATGTAGTAGAAGGTCAGATTAAGGCACACATGTCATTTATTAATCAGTGTGTATAAATACCAACGCAAAATGTCATAATGCGCTGTCACGTGCTGCTTTAAACTTTCGGTTTGTTTCGCCAACGCTGGTTTACAGTGTTGCGTTTTCTCCACCCATTTTCATACAAAAAGGCAGTGTTCACGTAAATTAGTTGGCAATTAAACCAATGGCTGTTGAAAAGTGAACAACTTGACAGTTCTAACAGCCAATCAGAGTTTGAGAGACGGGACTTGACGGAAAACAGTTGGGTTAAATAGGTACATTGATTTACAGGATTCGGGATGTTGGCTTTGAGACTTTCAGCAGAAAAGACGAAGAATCTATAAATTGAGGTCTGTACGTTACATTTATAAAAGTTATTGATAATATTGTTAATACGTAGTTGTCGGCTTTGCTATCCTGTAACGTTCTGTGTTTAGTGAACAGTGCGTTGTGTAATCGGCGAGTTGTT
This sequence comes from Xyliphius kryptos, assembly GCA_025769995.1. NCBI lineage: Eukaryota > Metazoa > Chordata > Actinopteri > Siluriformes > Aspredinidae > Xyliphius > Xyliphius kryptos. The sequence goes on along the minus strand of JAOUQT010107815.1, from coordinate 3,559 downwards.
TCTATTTACAAAGATATCAACGTCTTAACTTCTGTTAATTAAAACTGCAATGGAATGACTTAGTATTATATATCTTATAGAAAGCTCCTCTATCTCATATTTAAATCACCCCTAAATTTGCATGACTGTAACAGTGTATAGTATTAACAAAACAAAAAACGTGTGTAAATGCATTAAAACACTAATTACAAAATACTTTGAATAATAGGATTTTAAAAAAAGACAAAAAAATTCTTTTCTGTATGTACTCTCATCAGAAATAAAACCTGTTTACACAATGTGCATAATTTAAGTTGTTAAATTTTAGTAAAGTGAAGTTTTGAGTATGTCTTTGTAAGAATGTTTATGTAAAGTCTCAACAAAAAAAACAGCTTTTAATAACCAAGGAAACATAATGTGTGAAATTATGAATGAAATAAAAAAATTGTCATCTAAGCTTTATTATGCTGTTTCTCCTTGTTTCAGAAATGGTTTGTCTGCGTCAGTTGTCTTTAAGCCTGCTTGTTTCCTGTTTGATTCAAGTGATGGTACCTGCTGTATACAGCAAAAATCTTGACCCTGAAGTCAATATGAATATTGTAAGTATTCATTCATTCATTCATTATCTTCCGCTAATTCCTTTATGAGGGTCGCAGGGGAAGGGGGGGTCCCCATGCCCAACCAGGAAAGAATATCTCGGCCGCTGGGCAGATACACCCAGAACAGGGCGCCAATCCATTACTGGGTACACACTCACTCACACAACCACACACACTATACAGGGCAATTTAGAGCATTCAATTTACCTGAAATTTTGGAATGTGGGAGGAAACCGGACAACCCAGGGGAAAGCCACACAGACACAGGGAAAACTTGGAAACTCCACCCAGATGGGATTTGAACCAGGAATCCCCAGTGCTGAGAGGCGAATTTACTAACCAGTAAGCCACCGTGTCGCCCTATTGCATGTATTATTTATAAAAAAAATTTTGCTCACCTACACAACCTATTAATTATAAATGGCATGCATTCATCATTATCAATCACAATCATCTTTTAATCTGCTTTTAACAAATCGTTTTAAACATTTCTGTGGAAGATATTCATAGTTTGTCAGTACCTAGTTTGGTATGTGGAACAGGATTGATCTTTCTCTAAACCAAATCAGTTCCCATGAAACATTTTGCCCTTTGCCTTCAAGACCCATTGTTAAATAAGAGTGCATAGCACACACAGTTTGAGCACCCTTTTTATTGAGTGCAGGCCAGCAGTCTTGCCAATGAACCAAGTATTTGTCACATAGAGATAAGACCTTTAATTCTTCTTCACATCACTAATATGTTGTAAAATTGGTAAACATATTTAATGTTCATTTATGGCCTATTGCACCATTCTGAGGCCTAGAATAAACACTGAGATAGCACAGTTGACTAAACCACAGTCTGATAAAATGTAGTCAGTAATCAAACATTAGCAAAGTTGGACAACCAGTTTTTGACCAATCAAGAAAACCAAATAAGATACTGTTTAGTCATTTATATAAATGTTTAATAGAAATGCAAAACTAGTAATTAAACTTTTCCTGAAATGCAAATGTGTTCACTTTAACACTGCTTTAAAAAAAAAAAAAGACTCGGGAGGAAAAGACAGTGAGAAAATAAAGCAATGCGCTAGCAGTGGCTTTATCCTTTAGTGGCCTAAAGTGAACAGTGCAGACTTCATGCCTTTGGGGCAGGGGGAAATATGGGTGTATTTAATTATGTATATGTAGACTTTATGAAAAGCTAGGAACTACAGTTTCTTTGAAGTATTTTTAAGCATATTCTGTATATAGAGTAAAGCGGAATGTTGTGTCCAGGGTGATGATTTGAGCACAGGGCATGGTTTTGTAGGTGAAAGGTTCAGATGCATCAGTTAGTATGTAAATGCACTCAAATGTCAAGCAGCCTTTAGTCATCTGTTATAGTGTTATAGTGAGTGAAATTAACTAGATGTTATTGACTGTATGCTCTTTTCACACAGACCTAGTGTAAAGTACTTATCTTAAGCTTGTCGTGCTGAATCACATAAAGCCTGTTTAAAATTTTGTACGGGTTAATACATTATACATAATGTAACCTGAAGCTTGACATTTCCTCCACTTACACTATTTATCATGTGTGCTCTTTAATGTGTGTGTATATGTGTGTACATTAGAGTGAAATCATCAGACATTGGGGCTATCCAGCAGAAGAATTTGAGGTAGTCACTGAGGATGGCTACATTCTGAGTGTCAACCGTATTCCACATGGTGTCCAGGGCAAATCCTTACAAGGTGAGACTTGAGAATGCTGCAGTGTTAGTAGAGACTAAGAGGATAGGTTTGCATAATTTAGAGGTTTTAAAGCCCAGTGCTAATAGGGTGTAAAATGGTGCATTTCCCTAATTTTGGATTTTAAATGGAATAGTTAATGCTTATCTAAATAAAATTATTAATTATTATGTGGATCTGGTGTAAGTTGAGATTAAGCTTTTAAAAATACCTATAATTATGTATTACTACCTTTTGTCAGTAACTAATATATTTAAAATTTATATACACCAGATATAAATAATTAGAATGGCGAAAAAAAATGCAAACTGTAATATTTTGTTGGCCTGGCCCAAGCTTCTATTGCGAAATGCAATCATTATAACATTGGCCAAAATATTTTATTAATGTTCGGAAGTTGAAACCGCTTCATAAACTCTGGCCAATTCATGAATTGCCTGGATTGCCCCAGATGGTAACAGTCAAAAGTCTGAATTGGCATTCTTTTGGCCAGGCATGGTATTTTACTAGTTTTAAGTTTGTTGCTTATTCAGTTACAGATGAGTAATTGAAAATTTCACTTTGTAAATTTGTGTATTACGCATAAATTAATCTATACCCTATAGTTTTTGCCATGGCTCCTGGTGGTTAAAATGTATGAAATTATACACTGCTCAAAAGAAATTAAGGGAACACTTAAACAACACAATGTAACTCCAAGTCAACCACACATCTGTGAAATCAACCTGTCCAGCTAGGAATCAACACTGATTGTGAATCAATTTCACTAGTTGCTGTTGTGTAAATGGAACAGACAACAGGTAGAAATGAGAGGCACTTAGCAAGACAACCCCTATAAAGGAGTGGTTCTGCAGTTGGTGACCACAGACCTTTTCTCTGTTCCAATTTTTTTGGCTGATGTTTTTATCACTTTTGCACAGAGGTAGCATGAGGCGGTGTCTACAACCCACAGAAGTAGCTCAGGTAGTGCAGCTTATTCAGGCTGGCACATCAAGCTGTGGCAAAATTGTTTGCTGTATCTGTCAGAACAGTGTCCAGAGCATGGAGCAGGTACCTGGAGACAGGCTGTACACCAGGAGACATAGAGGGGGCCATAGAAAAGAACATCTTCCGCCTCATCAGGAACATGCCCAGGCGTTGTAGGGAGGTCATACAGGCACGTGGAGGCCACATACACTACTAAGCCTCATTTACTTGTCTTGAGGAATTTCCACTGAAGTTGGATCAGCCTGTCATTTGATTTTCCACTTTGACTTTGAGTATGATTCC
>JAOUQT010107724.1:0-19520 GCA_025769995.1 Xyliphius kryptos | reverse complement strand
ACCTGAGACCTACACCGTTATCTACAGGGAACTCATAGAACGTAAACAGTTTTTAATCTACGTTTAAAGATTGATTGTGATTCAGTCACCCACAGTAACTGGGAGAACATTCCAGAGTTGAGGAGCCATGTGGGAGAACGTTCTTCCCCTGGCAGTATTCTTCATTCTGGGAATTAAAAGTAAACCAGCACCTTAAGAGTGGAGCTCGCGTGTTGGATTATATTGATTGAGTTCACTCCGCTACCGTGCCGCCTGATTATGTAGAATCTGATAGATTATTGATCAAATTTTGTGATCCATGTGAAGTTTAACTGGTAGCCAGTGCAGACCACAGGGCTGATCTGATCAAACGTTCTGCTTCTAGTTACAACGACATGCAGAGTGACCCAAGTTCTTCCAGGAACTAACCACTGATGTGATGCAGTGTACCCCTGTCACTCGCTGCGTTCTAGGTACGGTGTGGCGGTTCACGATTTTGGGAAGAGCTGGGCGAGCGGCATGGCGTTCCTCGCCGTCATCAAATCCATCGACCCGAGTCTTGTAGACATGAGGAGAGCCCTGCTCAGATCTCCAAAAGAAAACATCGAGGAGGCCTTCAGGACGGCACATTACAGCCTCGGCATCCCACGGCTTCTGGAACCTGAAGGTACCTGAATGGTTCCTCCAAGATTGTTTCATCTGACCTTACAAATGTTATATTGCCAAGGAACTTGATTGGTCCACTGGAGTCTCAGTTTTCCAAATTGTTAGATAATGGACACACAGTGTGTTTCACCGTTGTCGTCGTTGTTGTGTCGTTACAGATGTGACCTTGAACCATCCGGACCAGCAGTCCATAATGACCTACGTGTCCCAGTTCCTGGAACACTTCCCGGGGATCGAGGAGGTAAGACCCATTGAGAGGCGCTGCAGCGATTGTGAATAATGATTGATTAGTTATTGATGTGATCACCTGCTGTCGATTGCTGTCTCCTGAAGGATGAGCCTTTGGATTTCCTGGAGCGGAACAAGGTCAGTGTGCGCTCAACAGAGCCCGTGGTTAGAAACGGCGTTCAGCGGAAACGAGAAAAGTGCTCTGTAGTGAAAAGGGAGTGGGTTCAAACTCCGCCCAAAATCTTTATATCCTCAGTCGCCAAAGATCAGACACGGAAACGCCCCCCTGTCAGGGCACGGACCATGGAGGACCGGCCATGGGACAGCGAGGACTCCTCGGTGGGTTCTAGCCCCAGTACCACGGAAAGTCGTCCTCTGTGTCGAGCACTGAGCCTGAACAAAGAGATGTGCTCTGAATCAAGCTCCACCCAACCGTCCCTGATGGACTCTGCCGTGGACTCTGCCGTGGACTCCACTGTGGACTCGGTAGATTCCTGGGCGGAGACGCCCAGTGAGTTCCAGCCATCCTGCAGTACCGACTCGTTTGGGGATGCCTCCTCGCCAGCCGAACTGACCTCACTAGGGTCACCGCTGGACTCTGAGCGGGTTCTGAAAGATGTGGAGATGCTGATCGACGAGGGGAACTTCTCTCTCAGCTTGGATGCCCGGTCCACGTTGCTCTCCGAGGAGGAGGAGGCCTTTCGATACATTTTGGAGCTTAAAGAGGACGAGTCTGCCTGTGTTAATCTGGAGGCGTCATCCTCCAATTTGGAGGAACCTGCTGTATGTGGTTCCTTGAGTGGAGACGGTGACTCTGGGTACTTTACCGGTCACACAGATGGTACATCCTTGGCGATGCGACCAGAGGTGGTTCTGAAGTCGCTTCCAATCACTGAACATGATCCAAAACATTACAGTGTTGTGACTGCAGAACCCAAAGCTGAATGTTCTGATGTACCTTCTGAGTCTTTCGTTAGTGGAGCAGAACCAGCGCCCTCTTTTGATGATGATGCAGAATATCATGTTGTTCAATACGAGAGAATTTCCATATCAGGCAGTGAAGAAGACATTGAGGAGTATTGTTTACGTCTGGATGAAGAACCACTCGAGATGTCTGCTGGTTTTAGTGGTGACCTTCCAGGAGAACATGCATGCAGACATCCCAGCCTCAAGGAGATTGAAGACATTGAGCAGATCCTGCAGGATCCAGACGAACTGCTTTCAGAATCAGAACCAGAAGACCGAGATGCTTTCCTGCCGCTTGTTGAACTCTCTCAGAATCCTGGAGACTCAAGATGTTCTGGAAGTCTGGGGTTTGAGGATGTAGTCCAGGAAGAACCTGGGCTGGAGAGCTTAGAACCCACGAGCCAGTCTGTGGTGGAGATCACTGAGGTTGATCTGAAGGTGGAGCTCAGTCAGGCTTCAAATCCAGAACCAGAGACCATGAATCAGAGTTTCCTGGAGCCCGCTACTCAGCAGATGGTTCACAACACTGAGTCTGAAACACAAGGTAATGATCAAATGTGTTCGGAGTCGGAGTTGTTTCAGAGCTGTACAATGACCGAACAGTCCAAAATGGAAGGAACCAGGACTGAGGTTGGAGAAAATGAAGATGTCCATTCTCAAATCCCTCAAGTGTCTGATGAGGTGGCGCCTGAATCTGAGATTGAAGACGCTCAGCGGGAACTGATCTGTCCTGAACTTGGTTCTCCTCCTATCTTAACTCGGACCGAAGAACCTGAACTCTTAGCTGAGATCCTAAGAGCTCCACTCAATCAGCTGAATCCAGAGCTCCATCTTCTTCCGATCTCCAGCGAGAACAGTTTGTACGAGGTGGAGGAAAACAAAACAGAGAGCCCAGATCAGAGGAGGAGCATCGGTGAGGCAGACACACAGGACGCCGGGAGAACATTCAGCACTCAGTGTTCTGACACGTCTGAAGAACAATCGATTCAACCAGACGACTCGAATCTTGAGACGACAGCTTGCGCAGAACCTGGAATATCTGAAGGTTCTGCTGAGCGGTTGAGTATGAACTTTGTGTGTGCTGAGGGACCAGGTGAGGAAACTTTCCCTGAAGTTCCAAAAGTTCCTCACAGTGAATTAGAGGATAAGTCGAACAAAATGACTCCTGAGTCAAATGAGACTCATGATGATAATGAAACCAAGGCGGAGCTAATTCTAAAATACGAATTCCCCTTGAACCAACACCAGATCCTGGATTTGGAGATCCCCGCCGTCCCCCGGCGTGACCTGGAACCCACCACCACAACCCAGCTAAAACCAGCTGAAGAGGAAATCATGCCAATCAGCTCCTCAGCTTCCAGTGTGGACCAGTCACATGACCTGGAGAATGAAGACTACGACCCCCTGGAGGACTGGATCCCAAACCGAGGTGTGGACCGAACCGAACGGTACCGAGAGGAGACCCGGCGCTCGCTTAGCGTTACTGCACTTCAGCCTGCGCCCTCACAGCGCTGTAACTCCGACTCGGACAGTGAGCGCCCCTCGCAGGACAAGGTGATTACCGCCGTTAGGATGCATGCAAGCACACGCCATGATCAGGATCTAGATGCAGCGTTTAGAACCTTTCTTTAACTCAGGATCGTAGGTTCTCTGCCTTGAAGGCTCTCTGTAGAGTGGAACTGGAACCTGGAGGATCCGTTCTGAGGAGGAGGACATCCACAGGAGTCAGGGCCACACACACCCCTCCCCCCGAGTAAAAAGCTGTAGGGAGGACAGTGAGAGGAGCAGACTATACTCAGATACGTTCCGTAGGAGAAGCAGACTGGTGGAGTTTACACAGTTCCTCCAGTCAGTGTAGGTTAGAACTTAGAACCACATCAGTTATCAGCAAAACATAAGAGGAGGAGCAGGATGAGGAACAGGAGGTGGAGGAGGAGCAGGAGGAGGAAGAGGAGCAGGTGGTGAAGGAGGAGCAGGAGGTGGAGGAGAAGCAGGAAGAGGAGCAGGATGATGAGGAGCAAGAGCATCGGATTTAAACTAATTCTTCATTATAATTCATTTAATGCATTCTCCTGTTCTCATCTCCTCTGTCTCTCTGTCTGTCTCTTTCTCTGTCTGTCTCTGTCTCTGTCTCTCTCTTTGTCTCTCTTACTCTTGTCGGTCTGTCTCTTTTTCTGTGCGTCTTTGTCTGTCTGTTTCTGTCTCTCTCTGTCTGTCTCTGTCGCTCTGTTTGTCTGTCTTTTTATCTGTCTACCTGTCTCTCTGTCCGTCTGTCAGTCTCTTTCTCTGTGTCTTTTTGTCTGTCTGTCTGTCTCTTTCTTGGTCTGTCGTTCTGTGTCTGTCTGTCTGTCTCGTCTGTCTGTCTTTTTCTCGGTCTGTCTCTGTCTCGTCTGTCTGTCTTTTTCTCGGTCTGTCTGTCTCGTCTGTCTGTCTTTTTCTCGGTCTGTCTGTCTCGTCTATCTGTCTTTTTCTCGGTCTGTCTGTCTCTGTCTCGTATGTCTGTCTGTCTGTCAGTTTCCTTCTCGGTTTATCTGTCAGTCTCTGTTTGTCTGTGTCTTTCCCTGTCTTTCTGCCTGTCTTTCTGTCTCACGGCATTCAGTTTATTGATTTATTGCTGATTGCAGTCACATTGTGTTTAATATTCATTGTTTGACTGATTTATTGATTTTATTAATTTATTGATCTCTTTCTCTCTCTCTCTCTCTCTCTCTCTCTCTCTCTTATGATTATTTGGGTTTTTAGTTTACAGAACCGATCGTGTTCCTTCTGCATGTTCTGTTGTTTCGGTTCTTATTGTTAAAATGTTCCTGAGCTTTTTGATTTTGTTTATAATTTTATCTCTTTTCATTATTTGCTTTTTTTTAACCTTCGTCATTTCACTGTTATGTATTTTAACACATTTATGTTGTTTTTTTCCAACAAAATAATATCTTAATGTATTTAAAATGTTATAATCATACAATATGGCCAAAAGTATTGGGACACAAGTCTTATTTATTAAACTCAGGTGTGTTCTGTTTAATTGGTCTCCAGGGGGCGACAGGGTGGTGTAGTGGTCACCGATCCTTCCCTCGGTGCTGGGGTAGATTGGCGCCCTGTCCTGGGTGTATCTGCCCAGTGCTAAAAATTTTGTGGTGGGGCATGCGACCGTGCGACCCTATTAGAGGGGCAACTTCGTTCCTGTGGGTGGAATGTGTCGGTGTCCCAATATTTTTGTTTCATCAATAACACAATCACAGCTTATAATCACCATCTGCTTTCCGCTCTCCTGACTGACACCTGGTGGTTGCACCACCACCACCTCCCTGCTCTGGACCTCCATTCAGGTTCTTTATTGGATCCTGCAGTTTTAGCGGCGCAGTCGCCTAAACGCTGTTCGGATTTTGTCTGAATGTATAAACGGATCACAGCGTGGTTCTGACACCTCCTCTGCTGCACGTAGGTGGACGAGGGGAGCGTGGAGTCCCCCATGCAGAGTCCGTTCGGGCTGTGGGTCTCTCACCCTGGCGAGTGGGGCGTGGTGGAGCCCGACCACCTGGACGTCTCCGAGCTGAACAGCAGGAACGAGAAGCTGGACGCCGTCGCCGCTCCTGCAGGAGAAAAGCCGGCCGTGCCGAGGTACCGATTTATTATTAGGTTTCGGGTGGAGGAGGACAATCCGTCCTCCACGCAGCGCGCAGAGAACCTTCTAATGTCTTCTTAATTCTGAACTCAGCATGGTTCCGGTTAAACGCACTTCCTCTGCAGATAAACAATCCGTCCTCCTGATGATCTCCAGACACGATCTGCATCATGCACCGGCGCCGTTCTGCATGAAACCTAATCGCACCGTTCCACATCGAAACCCTATCGTAGTTCGGTTCAGCATCTTAACATTCCTCCTTTTCACGCCGGTTCTCCTGACAGCAAGGCGGTCTGCATGTCTGCACCTCTAACATCAGTTTAGAGGAAGGCCTTTCATGGTACATGACATGAAGTCTGGATGAACTTTAGTTCCCAGAATGCAAACGCCTTACTTGATGTTAGTGACCTCAGTGAACTTAACCTCATTACATCTGTCTTTAAAAAGGGTCTCTGTGTTAAGCCAGGCAAAGTGAGGGTGAGTGTGAGGTCTTAGTAAGGAGTCATCAAGGTTAAACCCAGTAGTAGAAGCCATGTTAATTTTGTTCTTGGGTCCAACTATAAGTAGGAAGTTCTTTGACATCCACAGTTTACCTTCTTTAATGCAGTTCTCGAGCTCACTGATACCCTGAACATCGTTAGGTTTAGCCAAAATGTACAACTGTGTATCATCTGCATAAGCATGGAAGCTAATTTCATGTTAAAGAATAATTGATCCCAATGGAAGCATGTAGAGGGCAAATAGGAGTGGTCCCAGAACTGACCCTTGTGGAACCCCATAGTTTACTTTTGCAAGATCAGAACATTGAATGTTAAACTGAAATTGCTCTGTCAGCTAGGATTTAAACCACTGGAGTGCAGATCCTGTAATGCCCACAATGTAGTCCTATCTATACAGTAAGATGTTATGATCTATAGGGTGAATGTGATTGTGAGTTGAATCATCCCACTGTGGTGCCCCCTTAATGGAACCAACTGAACAAACAGCTGAACGCTGGCAGTTAAATGTACCGAAGCAGAGATATAAAATTTTTCTTTATTATCATGTTTCAACACAGAACCCAGAACCGACCCAAACACTGATCCTGATTAAAACATTTTCACTGAGGATTCTGTTTAATTAAACTAATGATGGCTGTGTTTTATAGAACAGAGGAAAAAGAAACGGTCGCCAAAAACACAGAAGATAAAATCCAGCCACAGCCTCTGCAGACACCAAAAACTCGGGACGAGCTGAGGGAACAGCCGAAGAAAGAGCTGAAGGAAGAGCCGAAGAAGGAGCCAAAGGAAGAGCTGAAGGAAGGGCCGAAGAAGGAGCCAAAGGAGGAGCCGAAGAAGGAGCCAAAGGAGAAGCCGAAAAAAGAGGCAAAGGAAGAGCCGAAGAAGGAGCCAAAGGAAGAGCCGAAGAAGGGGCCAAAGGAAGAGCCGAAGAAGGAGCCAAAGGAGAAGCCGAAAAAAGAGGCAAAGGAAGAGCCGAAGACGGAGACAAAGGAACAGCCGACAGAAGAACTAAAGCAGGAGCTGAAGAAAGAGCCAAAAACAGATGCAAAGGAAGAGCTGATGAAGGAGCCCCAAAAGGAGCTAAAGAGAGAACAGAAGGAAAAGCCAAAGGAAGAGCTGAAGGAACAGCAGGTAGGACACCTCTCTAAATCATTTAATTCTGGTGCCCCATTATCATAAACATTCAGAGAACAGTTTGGGGAAGGCCCCTTTTCTCTTCCAGCATGACTTTAGTTCTGGGTGGAAGAACCCGAGTGTCCCACACGGAGACCCTGAGGCGGGACCTCTCTCGTCGTTTTCCCAAATATTCATTTCATCTCCAGATTTCTGTTTTTATTTTCTGAAGCAGATTTTTGATCTTTCAGACGCAGAAGGAACCCAGGGGACGTCCAGCAGCCGCGACGCCGGATCCCAAACCAGACGAAAGGTACCCACAATCCTCAGCGTTTCTCTGCCCCACCCAAAAGCACACTCTCACTCAGCGCAGTCAAAGTTCATGTAAATGTCGGTCTGCAGGCGCTTCTCCCGAAACCTGTCTGAGGAAACAGGTTCACTCCTGTCAGACAGCTGAGCGCCGACACCCGCCGCATCACCACCGACCCGCCGATGGGTGTGGAGCCGGTGACATCATCCTCCCTGCGTTCACTGCCAAACTTCACACAACGTTTACACAACGTTCTCTTCAGGAAAACCGACCTGCTTTTATTAGAGAAGGAAAACATTTCCCACGATGTGATCGGAACGTTCAGAACTATGTGAACCTCCCCCCTCCCGCCCATCACTAGCATGGCTGCACTCCTTCCATACACACACACACACACACACACACACACACACACACAGATTCCATTAAAGGTCATGTGAATCCAGCAACAGCATGTCAACAGATTTGTGTGTGTGTGTGTGTGCATAAGAGTTTGTGTGTGCATGTGTATGCAAGAGTGTGTGCATGCAATAGTTTGTGTGTGTGTGTGTGTGTGCACAAATGTTTGTGATGGTATTTGTGCATTAGTGTGTGCATGCAACAGTTTGTGCATGTTTGTGTGTGCATGCAATAGTTTGTGTGTTTGTGTCTGTGTGCATGCAGACGTGTGTATGTCTGTACACAAATGTTTGTGATGGTATTTGTGCATTTGTGTGTGTGTGTGTGTGTGTGTGTGTGCGTGCGCGCAATAGTTTGTGCATGTTTGTGTGTGCATCCATATGTGTACGTGTGTGTACACGTGTGTGATGGATTGTGCTTGTGTATAAGTGTGGGTGTGTGTGTTTGGATTTGCAGCACTGGTGTCGGTGGAGCATGATATGATTATTAATATGATTTCTCTCTCTCTCTCTCTCTGTGTGTGTGTGTGTGTGTGTGTGTGTGTGTCGGTGTGAGCAGTGTGTGTGTGCGGTGTAACAGGAAGGTGAACTGCTGCACTCAGAACCGGGAGCCGACCCGTCAGGCCGTGTTCTCGGAGCTGGACCTGCTGCTCCTCCTGTGGCTGCTGGTCTTCTGCCTGCTGGTTCTGCCTCAGATGGACGTGTGGTCACTTCCTGCGCTGCTGCTCAACATGGACAAATGAACCCCGCAGGCCGTACAGCAGGAGCGAGCCTATCCCTGCACCGCGTCCTCACCGCTGAGAAGGCTCTCAGCACGCCGCACCTCCTGTAGACACGCCGAGGTTTGAGATGAACTCTGACGGGTTGCCTGACTTTGAAAAAACCACCCGTCTGGATCTGAATGTCTTATGGATTTAATACTTTAATAAGATTCTAATTATTAGATTTTAACGTCATGCTCTTTCATGTCAGAGAAATCATATTGTATAAAGACTGTTTACTGATCTGCCATTAGCCATGTGCCAAAATACCCCCCCTCCCCCCAACACACACACACACACACACACACACACACACAGGACGCTTCAGACATTACAGAGCGAGTGGGAGGTTACTACTATAGATTCATTTAAAACATGTTACCTAGCAACATATAAACATACTACACCTCGCTAAGTTCCAGGTACTTTCTGTTCCTGTAATCACCCCTCAGTTCTCTTAGTTCCAGGTACTTACCCTGCTCAGTTCTTTTAGCACCAAGTTCCAGGTACTTACCCTGCTCAGTTCTCTTAACTATTAGTTCCAGGTACTTACCCTGCTCAGTTCTTTTAGCACCAAGTTCCAGGTACTTACCCTGTAATTACCTCTCAGTTCTTTTAACTATTAGTTCCAGGTACTTACCCTCTAATTACCCTTTAGTTCTCTTAACTATTAGTTCCAGGTACTTACCCTGCTCAGTTCTTTTAGCACTTAGTTCCAGGTACTCCAGGTTCCAGGTACTATTATATGTGTAGTTTAAACAGGAATTATGATGTCATAACATGTCACAGTTTGATTTGATTAGTGAGATAATTCGTCCCTCTGACCTCGCTGGATTTTGGCACATGTCTGATCACATGTCTGATCGCGACGCTTCGTGTTGACGTAGCGATTTTTATTTCCTGCTTCCTTCAGTGAAAGTATTCTGTAGGTTTGGAAGGCGCGCCGCGGCTTCGTCACGTGACCCTCAGCACTTTGGCGGGACGAGCTCGAGGTGTTTCAGAATCCGTACACAACTTTGTGAATAAGCTTCGCGTCTGCTGCACTTTTCAAACTCGAAACGTGACCCGCCAAAGAGTCGGCCCGGGGCCACGCCCCTCCTGATGAAGCCATCCGCCTTTAATATGAAGTATTTGGAACGTGAGGGCGCAGCGAGGCGGGGTGACCCGTGGATGGGACAGGACGGGAGGTCACACGGTACAGGGTCCGGACCCCGGGTGGACCCCGGGTGGACCCCGGGTGGGCGGGTGGCGCCGAGCTTTAGAGTTTCAGGCTTTTTCAGTCAGGTCTGTATGCAAGTGGTATTACGTGTGTGAGTGAGAGAGAGAGAGAGAGATTTATTGACTCACTGCTTCCTGAATGTTCTCCGTCTTTATGTACAGAAGAGTTTAGCGTCGGTCGGAGCGACAGCGTTTATATTTGTAAACTCTCTTACGGTCGAGCGCGTGTGCCGGACCTTGGTGTCAGGTCTGAATTGAAATCGTTTATTTTTGCACTCGGCCTGATTTCACCAACGAGCGAGCGAGTGACGTTCAGCCCATAATTATTATTTATACATTTATTACATTAATGAACGTAAAACCCAGAAACGTTTGACTGAATCCTTAAAGCGACAGTTCACACTGTGCACAGTGAAGCATGGTGGAGGTGGAGGGGGCGGAGTCACCATGTGGAAAACACTCGGGACATTCCGATCTGTCCATGAATTTTAAATAAACACACATTGAATATCCTCTACTAGAGTCACGGGCCATTCTCCATGCCCATGGGGCATGGTGCCAATGTATCACTGAGCACACACTTACCCACATACACACGACATGGGGGCAATTTAGAGCACCCATTATACCTTAAATCCATGTTTTTGGACTGTGGGAGGAAACCGGAGAACACGGAGAAAACCCACGACACGGGGAGGACATGGAAACCACCACGGTTTGGGGAAGGCCCTTTCAGAGGGCTGACCTCATCACCTCTGGGATGCATTGGAACAGAGAGTGTGAGTCGGATCCTGTCCAACGCCAGCGTCTGATGCTCTCTGGCGCTCAAACACAATCCAAAATCCTTACTTCCTGCTGAATTAGAGCTCCCGTCCCAATACTTTTGTCCACATGGTGTTTTAAGTACAAGCCGGCGTTTACTCCACAGAAATTAAGGGATGCGAATTGGGATTCCGACTGCATGTGAACACAGGGACCTGGAGGTCACACTCTCAAACCGCTCGACTGAAGTGCGCACACTAACAAAATGAAGTGAACAAACTCGCCGTCGTGTCTGACGTGGCTTCTGTCCAGCCGCCGCGATCCAGCGGTCGGTCTGTAGAGCTGTCCGAGAAAACGCTGGGTTTTGTATCAGATCATTGTGCAAATAAATAACAAGACTCCAAAAAATCTCTAAAGGTCCTGCGTTTTGTTCTTGATTTGTTTTTGTTTAAAAAAATGATTGTAATTTATTTTTTATTTTATTTATTTTTTTGGGGGGTAAAACTTGTTGGGCCGCCAAGACCGTAAGTCCAACAGACCCCTAACTTGGAGGGTAGGTGCAGCTGGTGTGCATCTTCTCTCATAACAAAATTCACACCGATTGGCCTGTATTTGGCGCTATAGTGCAACAAAAGGCGTTTAGGCTTCTAACTTCCACCCCAACATTTTCCCAGACTACACACTTTTTTTTCCAGCTGCGGCCGTTTCGATTTTTGCAAATTCATTTTATTTTAAAAACCTACCTTTGTGAGCGAGTCCCAGGCTTTTCAGTTAAACCCCCACTCATAAACTTCACAGAGCATGTTCTTTGAGAATTCTTAAAAAAAAAAAAAAAAAGTTGGACTTTTCCGTTCCGTCAGGCGGCTACAAACAAATGAATCCATTCCATTCATTATCTCCTTCTTGTTAATTCTCCACTAGGGTCACGATGGGGTTCCCCATATCCATCCAGGGGAGAACATCTCGGGCGCTGGGCACATACACCCAGGACAGGGCGCCAATCCATTGCTGGGTACACACACACACACATACATACACACTATACGGGGCAATTAAGAGCATTCAATTTACCTTGAATCCATGTTTTTGGACTGTGGGAGGAAACCGGAGAACCCGGAGTAAACCCACGCAGACATGGGGAGGACATAAAAACTCCGCCCACAAATTAATCCGTACGTCAAAATTCTAATTTACTCATCGTTCATCAAAAAATCTAAAACTTAGAAACGCTTCAGGCCAATGGTGTGGCGCTCTTGCGTCTATAGGGGGTGCTATAACAGCTATGTCTCCAGCTGAATCTCTCCTTTCGGTTAGACGGCTACATACAAATGAATCCATACCTCATCATTCTAATTCATAATCTCCATGGAGACAGGTGAATTATGTTTATGTATTATAATGTTGCAGGAAATGAGTTCTTGGGGGCACAGGGGGGCATTATAACGCTACCTCAATCAGGTCTGATCGTATTGGGACCTCCTGGACCTCCTGGTAACTTGACGGGGAGATTCAGGAGATGCTGGACCAGCGCTTGAGGGCATGCAGCTGTGTTCTCCTGGAACCAGGTTTGAAAATCAACAGGGAACCAGGTTCAGAACTAGCTGGAGGTGAAGAAAGCGGGACAGGAAATTGGAAGGTCTGGGAGTGTTGGACCTGATGGCTGGAGGGTCGATCTGACAGGAACAGATGGAGGAGCTCATCACCTGCTGCCAGCAGAACAAGAGCCAGATGGTTCGGCCCCCTCGGCTCTGGAGGCGGAGGCGTCGTGCGAAAATGGTTGATGAAATTAAACTTTGGGGTCTGAATTGGTGATTTTAAATGTTATTTAAATAACATTCCACGTGGTGCTATGACGTCATACACGTGTACCCACTGAGCATTCAGCCTGAGCTCTCAGTAGTTCAGTAGTGCACTTGTTTATCAGACTAAGCAGCTTTTCAGGACTCGACTCTGGTTCAACAGAGCGCAGTGAACTTGTAAATACCGCCGCCTAGTGAGCAAGACCAGAACTACATCCCACTACATCCCAGTCACCAGCTTTTAAAACTGACTGTACAGTTTAGGATCAAACGTTTTTTGGTCCCACCATGAGGATATTCACCTAATCACAGCAGCAAGGGGGCAGTAAGTCAGAAATAACAGTATAGTTATTTTATAGTTGTGTTGTATTGTATTGCACATAAAGTAATTGTTTGTACTTCTTATATATACTTATTTCTTTATTATTGCTTTCTGTATTTCCTTATGAGAGCACTTAGGCAATCACATTTCAGAGTCATTGGTTGCCAGGCTTAATATTTTTTTGCCCACGCCTTCAGACTGAATCTTCCTGACCACAGTGTCATTAAATAAAGTGAAGCTCAACCTGTTGTTTTAACCAATCAGATGCTGAGTTCGCCTTACAGCACCTTCTGGATGGCCCGCGTATTCTGACTCCGAATAAACACATTAAACCCAGGTGAGTTTCTGCAGTTTACTGAGATTAAAGTGGATTAGTCCGAAATTTGATCTTTTTAAAATCCCCACCTTCTGTTTACTGCTGTCAGTTGCTGCAGCATGGTGGGCTTGTCTTGTCTCTGTCTTGTCTTTTGTCTGACTTGTCATTTGTATTGTCTCTGTCTTGTTTTTTGTCCTGTCTCCGTTTTGTATTGTCGTTTGTCTTGTTTTAGTCTTGTGTCTTGTATTGCATTTTGTCTTTCTCTGTCTTTTGTGTTGTCCCAGTCTTGTATTGTATTTTGTTTTGTCTCTGTTTTGTCTTTTGTCAGTCTTGGCATTTGACTTGCCTTTTGTATTGTCTCTGTCTTGTATTGTCGTTTGTCTTGTTTCAGTCTTGTATTATATTTTGTCTTGTCTTGATATACAGTTATGTCCGTAACAATATAGTACAATAATACTGTAAAAGATCCTATATACACCTCGTAAAAGTGTTTAAACATTTAAGTGTTAAAAAAACCCTTATTTATACATTTTTAATTGATCTATATGAACCTTTTAAATAATAATAATAATATTTAATGGAACTGTTAGAACGGAAGTTTTGTCCTAATCAATACAACAATTATGAGCAACATCTTCGGAAACACCGATATGTGTAAATTATGTACTGCAGTAGCAGAATGTATAGAAATATTTATTTTTTATTTCATTTCAAGCTTATTAATATTAACCGCGGTGCATCGGTGTGTGTTTGTTTGTGCAGGTTACATAATAAGAGTCCCTGTCGGCTCGCCGCCGCGCTGTGTGTGGTTGTTATAATAAGAGTCCTGGTTGGTGGAGCAGCGGCGGCGGTGCAGTGGAGAGGCTCACACGGTAACCAGAACTCCAAAACCCCCAAAACCAGGTGAGTTAGTGAAGTTCACTCAGATTAACGGGGATTATTCCGAGTCACGTTCGGGAACAGCGCCTCTGTGTCCGTCCTCCCGCCGTTACCGCTCAGATGCAGCGCGTGCGAATCCATCAAACGCAGGCGTTTTTAGATTTGGAAACCCCGCAAACCCACGAGCTCTGCGACTTCATACAACACCGCAATCAAATGTCAACCGCGCGGGACCAAAGTCCACCGTAATTCCGCCGCAGGCGGCGCTTTGATGTGCCAACTGGCCGCTGCTCGCCGTTTATAATCCGAGAAAACGCAGATTAAATCGCTAAAAAGTAACTCGTTTGCGTCAGAATCGCGTTTAATGTTGGTTTAACGCGGTTGTTAAACCGTAGGCACGGTTGTTTACGTTTCATAAGTGTTTTAAAAACAACATTTAGCCCGCTAACGCGTACCGCGTCTCCAACCGCTTTCATTCTCACTACCGAGGCTCCCTACCGAGTCTGAGTGGCGGTCCAACACCGAGGAGCTAGGGCACTTGGAAGTCCAGTTATACGTGGATTGTATGTTTGCCAGAGTCGAGGTCGAATTCAGGCCTGTAGAAGATTCAAAAAAACGTATCATTTTCTGAATGAGAGCGAGTTTCCATTTACCATCAGTCAATTAAAACACACTAATAATACTAATAGCAAAATACAATAAAGCAGAGTTATTTCTGACAATACACATCTATCACAAGAGTGCAGTGGTTCTGATGCCAACGTCAACTTTGTGTCCTTATCTGATCTCAGAGTTTGGAGGTCTGATGGAGGGGGAAGGGGAGGGGGCATTTTTTTAGTTTGCAGTAGGGCTGCCACTACCAATCGATTGATTTTCAAAAGAAAAGATGATCATCTCATTTAATGGGCTTGAGGTTAGCATGTTCGCCTCTCAGCGCTGGGGATTCCCGGTTGGAATCCCAATCCAATTGAGTTTCCATGTCCTCCTCATGTCTGTTTGGGTTTTCTCCCACAAAAACATGCATTCAAGGTAAATTGAATGCTCTAAATTGCCCCATATAGTATGTGTGTGCCAATGCAATGGATTGCCGCCCAGTCCCTGAAATGTTCTCCCCTGGATGGGCATGGGAAAGCCCACCGCCACCCTCATAGAGGAATAAGTAAAATCTAATGGATGGATGAATCTCAGAATTTGATTGTATTTTGACAACATTGGGCGCTACACAATTAATTTAGCTTAATAACTGGAACCGGGGGTGGCACCGTGGCTTAGTGGTTGGCATGTTCTCTCAGCGCTGTAGATTCTCAGTTCGAATCCCGATCTTGGTGGAGTTTCCATGTCCTCCCCGTGCCTGCATGGGTTTTCTCCGGGTTCTCCGGGTTTCCTCCCACAGTCCGAAAACATGGATTCAAGGTAAATTAAATGCTTTAAATTGCCCCATAGTGTGTGTTTGTGTGAGTGTGTATCTACCCAGCGCCTGAGATGTTCTCCCCTGGATGGGCTTGGGGAACCCCACCGTGACCCTAGTAGAGGAATAAGTGGAAGATAATGGATGGATGGATGGAACTAGAACCGAAAATTTGTAAACAAACTTCAAAAATTTGGCAATGGGGAATACATGCTCCAAAAAATGGGCGTGGCATGAAAACCATATGCCATGTTGCTCCAAAAAGTGCCCGTGGGTACAATGATACTGCCAAATTTTAAGGTTGTACGTTAAAAGCTGCGTGATGAGAACAAAAATAAGAATTTGGCTTCCAAACCACCTTAAACATGTACTCATCCTCCACCTTAATACCCACTTCTTTTGGGCCCTGATCATCAGAAGGTATGTAAACAGATGGCGTGGAAGGTCCAGCTGTAAGGTCAGTGGAGATAAGTTTATAAACGAGGCGCTGTTCCTAAAAGTGGCCACACCCACCTGTACATCGCCGGTGTCTGTCCTGATACTTTTAACTACGTCCTGCACTCGGCCCTTAAAGCGCCCCGTCCTGTGGGATTGGCTGGGTTGGGGGGTGCGCGTACTTTTGGTAGGACAGTGCTGGACTCTGGAGCGCAGTAGCAGTCTGAGCCCTTTAGATGGCGCTGTTTGTGAAGCCTGGCTTTGTGTCCACCACCCAATTTAGCATCCAGCGCTCACGATGAGCTGAAACAATCCAGCAGAACATCTCCGCGGCCGAGCGGCTAATCATGGTGACTCCCGCCGCGCCAGACGAACGCCTGGACCGCCGTGTCTGCGCGCCACATGTGCTCCGCAAATGTTATTCCTTCCAGAATGGATGTGATGTGGCCTTCAAATTAAAGCGACAGTAATGTAAGCACAGATGAATTATTGATGAAGGCACGCAAAAGAGCGGGGGGGGAGGGGGGGGTATGGGGGTCCCCCACTCCCAGTCAGAGTCCAGTCTCTCGTTTTTTTCCATCGAGGTGACGAGTCGATTTGGGGCCCCGTTTGTAGATGTCAGCTCGCTGGACCTCTGGATCCTGGATGCTGCAGGTTTTTTCTTTTTGTAAACAGTTTGGGGAAGGACACGTTCCAGCCTTACTGCACATCCGATATACGCCGATTCATCCTAAAGGTGTTTAATGAGGGTGTAGTTCATGTCTTTGGCCTGTTGGGGTCACACAAAATTAGACTTAGAAAACGGATGAGAGGGCCTTCCCCAAAGTGTTTCAGCAACATGTTGCTCCGAATCGGTGCTGGAGATCACAATCAGTCGATCAGAACCTGATTTTAGGAGGCGTGTTGATTCTCAGACATGTAAATGTGGATGCTGAACCCCGGAGCCTGTCCCATCAATTTTTGTTCTGTTTATTTGAGAGGTTGCGTCCCGGTGGCGCGACTCGTGTTTCACGGCTGTGCTGCATACGGTGCGCGTCCTCCACCCAAACCGACCGGCGGCGGTTTCGGGGAACCTGAAAGCGAGCGGCGCGTGAGATTCCTCAGGTCTGACACCGAGCGCGGTGTGGGGGGGTCTAACCAAGAGCAAATGCTGTGGGAGCGAGGCCGTAGCCCCGCGGCGTGCGCCGTGATGCGTTACAGCTGTGATGGAGAGCAGAGAAGCTGCGAGCTGTTGATGTGACGGCGGCGGGATACGTGTCGACGTGCCAGATTTAAATTTGGCGCATTCGCGGTGTCGTGTGTTTCAGGTTTATTTTCAGAGTGGGAGGGGGGGGGGGTATCTCTGGGTCGCTTTAGTGCCCGAGACGCAGATGGAGTTGTGTTTGAATAGGAACTGAAGGCTGTATAAAATAACGTAATCACTGATTACAGAGCGTTTCTGTCAGCGGGAGACGGACGCGGTCCACACGTGGAAACGGTTTGGGTCGGGTGTTCGACTGCGAGTGAGACGGGCACGGGGTTCTGCTTCTCTCTGATTGGCTAGAGTGTGGCTTTTATTTTTGTTTTATTCTTGCCGGATTCAGTGCCTGGAATATTTGGCCGTGGGGTCACTGCTGAATCAGCGTGGGGTCGCCACTGAGTCTCCGTCGCCGTGGGGTCGCCACTGAGTCTCCGTCGCCGTGGGGTCGCCGCTGAGTCTCCGTCGCCGTGGGGTCGCCGCTGAGTCTCTGTCGCCGTGGGGTCGCGGCTGAGTCTCCGTCGCCGTGGGGTCACCACTGAGTCTCCGTCGCCGCTGAGTCGCCGTGGGGTCGCCACTGAATCGTCGTTGCCACTGAATCGCCGTCTCCGTGGAGTCGCCCCTAAATGGGCTGTTTCCACCACTCCCATTTCATTTATATCCGTTTTCATAAGAACAGTTTGGGGAAGGCCCTATTCTATTCCACTATGCATAGTGTGACATCCATTAAGGCATGACTGGATGCCCTGACTTCACTGACCCCCTCTGACCTGTTAATGACCTGTGGGTTGAATGAGAACAGCGACTGTGAGAGTTAAGTCTTAATACTGATGTAGCTGCATGCACTCTAATGGAACTGCTGCATCATTAAATATGGAGGACGACACTCGTAGCCCCGCCTTCCTCAACCACCCAGCGATGTGGAGGAGAAACATCTGCATCCCTCACGCCGAGGTGTCGGTTTACCATCCGGCTGTGTGGGAGGAGTCTGTACCGCCCCCGTCTTCTGTTTAACATGCCTGAGCCTGTGTGTGTGTGTGTGTGTGTGTGTGTGTGTGTGTAGTTATCGTGTACAGAGGATCTCCAGTGACGATCACCTCGGGGCTCCACACTCTGATCTGACTCTGTGTCTCCTGGCCGTCTGGATCATCTGCTACTTCTGCATCTGGAAAGGAGTCAAAACCACCGGCAAAGTCAGCGCACACACACACACACACACAGATACACACACAGATACACACATACACACACACACGTGTGATTCCTGATGATTCCTTCTGATTGTGTGTTTCAGGTGGTGTACTTCACGGCGACGTTCCCCTACCTCATGCTGCTGATCCTGTTCTTCCGCGGCGTCACGCTGCCCGGCGCCGGAGCTGGCATCACCTACTACCTGTACCCCGACATCTCCAAGCTCCAGAACCCGGACGTGAGTGCGTCCCGAAATCATCTCCCTCTCGTTCCTACACATGTTTTGGTAGATGATCGTTATCTGGTGGCACCATGCTTATTGTTCTCCTCTCGCAGTGACAATGTCCTGGGTTTGGACCAGGGCAGATAGAGTTTGCATGTTCTCCTGTGTCTCAGTGACCCTAAACACCTCCACCAATCCAAACACTACAGGGGTTGAAGATCAGGATGATGATCCAAATTCCTGAGACCATCTGTGGAACGACCTGAAGAGAGCAGTGCATTGTGGGTCGCATTTTGGGACGACAAGAACATATCCGTGTCAAAGTGGACATGTTTGTTCAGGGACTATACTGACCTCATCCACATGGTCCAGAAGCTCTGCCAGCTCCACCCCCTCAGTCATGTTGTTCATGACCATCTGTGAGTCCGGTCATGCGGTCTGCTCGATCACGTGACCCGGTCCACTCATCCAAACCACAGACCCTCCATCTGACGCCGCCTCAGGATCCGGATCCTCACAATGACGCCTTTGTTCCAGATGTTGACGTGATGTGAAGACCACAAATTCTGGAGAACGTCGCAGCACACACACTGTACATGCAAAAGTATTCCTCATTCCTCTTACAGTCTATGAGTATTTGGTATGTTCTTCAGACATGCACAGAGGTTTGTGATCACATGAATAAGGCCGCTCTCCGTTGGGGGTCCAGGGGTCCCAGAAGAAAGGTCTCCTGTGATTTCAAACAATATCCCTACTAGTTACCAGTCTCCATCTTTTGCCTGGGTAGTTTAGCATGTTCTCTGTGCGTGATGTGTGCGTGTGGGATGGGTTTGGAGCGGATGGGATGGGATTACTGTTCCTGTCCCTTTGATCTTTGACTTTGTGTTCCATTGAGTCCGTTCCTTTCAGGCGGTTGTTCCGTCGTCGCTCTTTTCACTCGGGGTTCAAACGCCGCTGTTTATTCTGGGATGTCATTTCCTTGTGTGCTCTGTGGAGGAGTTTTTGAGTCTCTTCATGTTCCAGCGTGTCCCTTTGTGTTCCCTTTGTCTCCAGGTTTGGCGTGACGCCGGAACCCAGGTGTTTTTCTCCTACGCCGTGTGTCAGGGCGTCCTCACCGCGCTGGGAAGCTACAACAAATACAACAACGACTGCTACAAGTCAGTACCAGCCCCCCCCCCCCCCCCCCC
>JAOUQT010107630.1:0-19525 GCA_025769995.1 Xyliphius kryptos | reverse complement strand
CAGTGGACCTGGGATTTGAACCCCCAACCTTCTGATTGATAGTCCAACACCCTAACCACTGAGCTACCACTCCCTTACTGCATGTTTTCGTGTGATTGTGCATCTTTAATTTGATCTACTTTAAAAAGATACCCTGATAAAAATGTAATTAAATGTACATTTTAAATACTTTTACATTTAGGTGCATGTACTTCATACATCTACTTATATAAAGTACTTTAACTTTTACATAAGTCATAATTTTACTAACACTTAAGTATAAGAGGATCTGGTATATGCTGCCCTTGCACTCTAAGTGGTAGCGATACCATGAAGAGGTAATCCTAGCATGTTGAGGTTAAACCACTCAGGGGTCAAGCCCAGAGTGCCACCCACTCTGGGTAAGTGTGGAAGAGCTCCCTGTTTGCTTGTGACAGTAAGCCTGTGCGTGTTAGGAGGGCCAATGGCTGTGTGGAGAAGAGACATGATCTCAGGTAGCCTCAATACTCTGTGCCATCTCGGAGCTTAAAGTACGAGTTACAGCCCCTCCTCCCGAACTCTGACAGACCTTAAGGCGACGATGGAGCAGCTTTCTCGGCATCTTGCAGGGGATCTCAAAATAAGAGGATGAAAAGAACTGGGCTTCCAGTTGAGACACAAGCCATTGCATCCCTAAATTAATGGGTTTGATGTTGGGTCACATGTACATCTGAGGTATTGTTTCTTGCAATGTGCCATTTGGTAGATGTGCATGTGCCCTCATATATTCATGTTGCTTTTATTACATTTATTCAATGTTCTAAAATAAACCTTTTAAACCATTTTGTCTCTTGTGGGTCTGTCTTACATGTATGGATCCGGCATTCCTGCATGTTTTTTCAGCATGCTGGACTTCGTAACAGCCAAGCTTGATAAAACTCTCTAGAGACAGACATTACGTTGCAGAAACAACTGACATGTGTCAATATTTTTGCTTGGGTGGTTTAATAAAAAACCTACTGTTATTTATTAGGCTGTCAAACTGTACAAAAAGTTAAAAGTAAATGTGGTCATCTGGCCAAACTGTCATTAGACTGGCTTTATTGACAACAGCTGCTGAGAGTGTGGAGTAGAAAAAGCAGAGCTCAAGGAAACAACAGTTAATTTGCTGTGCAGACAAAGGCAGAATAAGAAGAATTATGTGGCTCACATGCTGGTTAAGCAGCCAAGATTCTCTGTGATGTGACTTTGCCAAGTAGGTGGCAATGCAAAGCACTGGGCCAGATACAAAGCGCACTGTTGTAATTTAAAGGGAGAGCAGCATGAATGCTGAAAAGGCTTATAGAAATTACATGGCACTCAAGGCAAGATACTGTATAAATTATTTTGGCTACAGAGATTTCTGTCTATATTAATCTGACCATGCATTCTGCTTACTGTCATAAACGTGGTACCAATATCTGGGCACAGTAGGCATTTTCTGGTTAGGAAAACTATCATTGATTTATATGTAATGATTTGTTTTTTTATACTTTTTATTTTGGCATTTTGATGCTTATTAGAAAAAATAATATCAGTAAAGGTTTTACAAATTATACTATAACTTAAAATAATTAAACTGTTTACTGTACAAAATCATACCATTTACAGCACTTTCTATTTATTTATTTAGCACTTTTACATTGATTTAAAAGATTTACAGTGTTTCAAGCCTGAACCCCCCCAAAGAACATGCCAAAGTGACCACAGCAAGAAAAAACTACCTTATGTTTTTGGGTTTTAAGGAAGAAACTTTGCAAGAACCACAGCTTATCCTGCATGATTATATCTTATAAGATATAATCATGTGTACATTTTTTTTTCTCAAATTAAATGAACTTCGTTCAGTCATTAAAATTCTTTGATTCTCTGTGGGAATTAAAGTGCCCAATAAATGGTCTTACATCCAACAAGACTGAAAAATGGCAAGTCATTTGAATGTTCTGAATGGCTGGCTTTAAAACTTCAAATAAAAGTCTCAATAATTGTAAGTGTAAATGAAAGTCCTCTAATGTCATTGTTGTAGTGCTCTGGCAGTGTTGTGAATGAGAAGCTTTTTACACCTTAAAAGAAAATAATAACAAACATAGTTAGAGAAGTTAAAGTACTATGCAGAGTTTGATTTTTGATACAGTGCAGCAAGTGACTCCACCACCACCTACGAGAACAGCATAATTAAAAGAGACAGAGACTGCAGTCAAAAATGCACCCTGTAATAGCTGCAATTCAACAGAACACATTCTACAAATACTGAGATGGGTTAATGAGATAAAATGCCAGCACTGACTATCCCAGTTCACCAACTTAACTTCCATGTAAAACTGACTCTATACCTTTAGGTTTGAGTAATTGGAAATTAGATGAAATAAATCAACTTTGAAAGATTGTTAGTGATTGAGAATAATGAACGGAAATCTTGTCTTGTCGGAAAACACTATTCTACCAACAATGATATTATTTCTAGGGACAAAAAGTAAACATACATTTACATCCAACGGGACTTACAAATGAGAAAGTGTGTTTGTTTTAACCTATTTATAGTTACTACCTACAGTGTATCACAGCCCTCACATTTCTGCAGATATTTAAGCATACCTTTTCATGGGACAACACAGACAAAATGACACATACACAATTACATTTAGGTATTTAGCAGATGCTTTTATCCAAAGCGACTTACAAATATCGCAACTTGGTTGGGATCAGAACACAGGGTTGACACAGCACCCTGGAGCAATGAGGGTTAAGGGTCTCTTGGTCACTTCAGTGAAACCCACAACCTTCTGATTGATGGTCCAACACCCGAACCACTGAGCTACCTCTCCCACACAATAAAAATGAACCTGTGAGCAGCTTATATAACTGTGTAAATGTATTCCTCCATCAAAATACAGCCATTAATGTCTAAACCACTGGCAACAAAAGTGAGTAAACCCCAAAGATACTACACCCCTAAATGTCCAAATTGAGCACTGCTCATCATTTTCCCTCCAAAATGTCATGCAACTCGTTAGTGTTATTAGGTTTCAGGTGTGCATAGGAAGCAGGTGTGTTCAATTTTGTTGTACAGCTCTCTTACACTTTCATACTGCTCACTAAAAGTTTCAACATGGCCTCTCATGGCAAATAACTCAGTGAGGATCTTAAAAGAAATTGTTGCACAATATGAAGATGGCCAAGGATACAAGAAGATTTTCAACACCCCAAATCCAAGGTGCAGCACAGAAGCTCATTAAAAGAGCAGGGTAAACGAGATGGACTAGCCAAGCATGCCTCCAGTCCTAAACCTAATAGAACATCTTTGGGGCATCCTCAAGCAGAAGGTGGAGGAGTGCAAAATCTCGAATATCTGCCAGCTCCATGATGTTGTCATAGAGAAGTGGAAATTTATTCCAGTGGCAACCTGTGAAGCTCTAGTAAACTCCATGCCCAGGAGAGTTAAGGCAGTACTGAAAAATAATAGTGGCCACACAAAATATTGACACTTCTGGAACTTTTACTAAGGGGTGTCCTCATTTTTGTAATCAGCGGTTCAGACATTACATGGCTCTATATTGAGTTATTTTAAAAAAAGAATACATTTACACTGTTATATAAGCTGCACACAGACATTTCATTGTGTCAAAGTGTCATTTTGTCAGTGTTGTCCCATGAAAAGATATACTTAAATATCAACTTTTGTTGTACATTGTAATTGAAGTAATATAGACTGCTTAGACCGATTAAAAATTTAACTATTAAAACTAACTTAATGCCTTAATATTCAATGCCTGTATATTTTATTTTATTATTTGAATTCACAAATCAAATGAATACCTTATCACCGAATTACTCACAAGCCAACTCTCCAAACATTGCTGAATTATATGCAAATAAACACATATGAGAATATAATCATATAATCTTGTGTACCATGAGATTGTATCATAAATATTATACAGAGTATAAATACTGTGGATATGTTAAAAATGAAACAAGTCACATTTATTTACAATGCCAAAACACAGAGCTTTACCAGGTAAGCTACAGTTCATCTGTTTTGTATTTATGCCAAATATTGACGGTAATGTGAGTTTTACTTTGTTCTCTTTTCAGTTTATTCTCAGCCTTCATCATAGATCCATCATATTGTCTGCATCTGTGGCCCATGCAAGAGCTGAAGTAGCTAGATTTAAATGTAGTCATTTAACAGAAGCTTTTATCCAAAGCGACTTACAAATAATAGAACAAGGTCTAAGGTCAGTTTTGCAAAAAAAGGAAAATAAAATTTTAAAAGGCCTGTAGAGAAGCATCCTTGGAAGTGACGAAGCTGAACCAATGTAAAACAATTTGTTAATAAAAAATACAAGTACAAGTTGGGACGTTGACAAGTCCTTTCAGTGCCCTTGGTAATTTACACTTTTGTAATGGCAGCATAAATGCACTGAGCAACATGTTTTTTCTTTGAGTTGCACCTCATTTAAAAGCACAATGTTAAACCACATGCTACACACAATACAAAGGCATGGCATGGCTTGATAAAGTTGATAAAGTGGGTATGGGTACTAAAATTACATTTACATTTGTAGCATTTTAGCAGATGCTCTTATCCAGAGCGACTTCCAGAAGTGCTTCTGAAATGATCTGCCTACATCCCCAAACTGTCCCCAGTAACAAATGTAAGGAGAATTTTGAAATGGAAAATGTGACTCCATTATGTTTATACATCCTACAAATTGTTTCCAGGAAGGATGGGACAACATAAAACCTAAAGCACTAAATCATTTTGTTTCCTCAAAATATATAATAAATGTGGTGGAAAAGGAATGGCAACATCACAAAGTGGTAAATATAGCACTAAGAGATTGGTAGAGCTAGTATTGCATGCAGGTCATCATTGGCAACCAGAGCAGCAAAAAGCAAGACGAGAGGACACTGTTGAAAGAGATCACTTGTCTGCTACTTGTGTCAAAAATGAAAGCACCAGGAAAAAGGGCGGGATACCACAACAAGGGCAGAATTGGAGAAACTGAAACACATTTCCCTGGAAACGGTTGGCATAGAGACTGAAGTGGAGTGACATCAGGCAAGATGTCATGATGAGTTGAATCATGGATCATAACTTCATGGCTTCCACATTTGTGGTGTGAAATAAGCCTAATGTTTCTTTTGAAACAATCCAAGTTGAGATGTGAGGTCCTCAACACCCTTATACTTCAGGCTGCATTCGTCATAAATGAACAACCTTTGGTCCCTGTATCAACAACACTACATATCCTAGGACAGCTTAAAGCATTACTTGAGCACCTTAGCAAGTGGCAAGTAGCAAGTGGCAAAGCAGTTAGTCAAACCCAAATCTGGCAGTGTTATCATTCTCCAAAAACCTAAATCCAGCAAAATTGCTGTCCATCAAACTGTGTCCCATGAGTTAACCCACGCAGACAGTTTTTGTGATAGATGTTTGCTTCTAGTTACATCAAACTAATGAAAATATGCCAAACTGTGCAAATTAGAATCAATGGCCCGTTGTATAAAACGTTGTCTCCATTTCAGTGAATTGTTATTTTTAAATAAAAAAAATGTAGATTAGCTCTGTTAGTTAGAAACCCAGTTTTATTTGCTGTAGTAAGGTTGTTTAGAAATGATTGTGAGTTACCCTACATAAAGCTAAATTTGACCCATTATTTAGTTTTCCAATTCCATAACCTTCAACTGCAATCTGTTTGCCTTAAGGGCTAGTCTGCCCTTGGCTCCAGTCACTTGTAACGTAATCAGCTAGCTAATGGATATTGACCCCAAACTCATTTCTAGACAGTTGCAAACCTACCAGAGTGTCAGACACATTGACACTCCCCAGAACATCCCTCATTCTAATATTTTATTTTCTTTAGATAATAGATAATAGCATGCAAAATAATCTGGAGATAAAGTTATGCACTGTTAATGGCATCAATGTAGTAAAGAACAGAGCATAAAGGTTGATATGTCTAATTAGTATTTTAAAGGGTTACATAATTTGTTGATTCATTCATTCATTATCTTCTGCTTATTCCTTTATGAGGGTCGCGGGGGGGTTCCCCATGTTCATCCAGGGCAGAACGTTTTGGGCGCTGGGCAGATACACCCAGGACAGGGCGCCAATCCATCGCTGGGTACACACTCACTCACACAGTCACGAACACATACACACACTATACAGGGCAATTTTAGAGCATTCATGTTTTTGGAATGTGGGAGGAAACCGGAGAACCCGGAGGAAACCCACGCAGACAAAGGGAGAACATGGAAACACCACCCAGATTGGGATTCGAACCGGGAATCCCTAGCGCTGAGAGGCGAATGTGCTAACCACTAAGCCATAGTGCTGCCCAGATTTTCAACTGAAATATTTTATTTATTGAGATCTAAGATGTGTCATTTTTATGGTCCCTTTATTATTTTGAGCATTGTATTTGTTCACATGACAGTGAAACTGGAGTACGTTTAGGAAGTCCCATCCATCCATTATCTTCCGAGTCACGTGGGCTTCCCCATGCCAATTCAGCGCCGGGCAGATACACCCAGGACAGTGTGCAAATCTATCGCTGGGCACGCACGCACTCACTCACTCACTGTTCTCCCCTGGATGAGCATGGGAAGCCCCCACAACCCTTGTAGAGGATTAAGCGGAAGATAATGAATGAATATTTAAATGTAGTTGATTTTAAAATTAAAGCTGCTGTACATAATATTTATGAGTGATTTTTA
Source organism: Xyliphius kryptos (assembly GCA_025769995.1). Lineage (NCBI taxonomy): Eukaryota > Metazoa > Chordata > Actinopteri > Siluriformes > Aspredinidae > Xyliphius > Xyliphius kryptos. The sequence continues at coordinate 12,802 of JAOUQT010107630.1, read as the reverse complement.
AAGCTGCAGTATGTAGTATTTAAAAAGCTATGAACTAACAACCACAGAAGACAGTTATAAATGTGTTAAAAATGTTACAAGTTGCAAGGTGGAGTAATTACACTGTAGTTCTATTAAATCTACAGGTATGACTTTAGGTATGACTTTAAAAAACACAATATGCAATAATAAGTTAATGATGATGCAAAAGCTGCACGGTGTATGATATTAGGCAAGTTACGATATTAATGTTGCAGTGTGAAAAATTTAGTCACGACCTTAAAACCACATTAAGTAATAATGAGTCAGGATATTAAAGCTACAGTATGTGAAAATACGGTATGGAACAAGATGTGAGATGATGACATTATATTTGCAGTAAGTATACTTTAAAAAAATACTATTTAAGCTTAAATATTTATAAATTTTAAAATTAAAGCTACAGTTTGCAATATTTAAGTGTGGTATAAGAGTGACAGTATGTTACTCAGGGTTTATTTTTGATTTCGTTACCTGCAGCAGCTCACAGTTTTAACAATAAGAATAATGACCAATTAAATGGACATTTATTAAGTCATCTCCATGCTTGCAGAGGAGTAAGGAACGAGCGTGTTTAACTACAGGAGCAGAATTACACACCTATGGTGGCGTTTGCGGTCATGTTGTATCCGTAGTCAAAGCTGATGAAGGTGAGATAGAAGATGTGAGAGGTGAAGGCCAGAATGAGAAAGACTCCCACGATGCTGGAAACCCCTGGACGGCGCAAACCCAACGTTCTACACAACACACACAGATAACATAAGTTAATCATTTAATACTAATTAACAACAATTGAAACTTTTAATTAGCTAATGAAACTCAGTAGTGCTTTATCTACTGGTTGTTAAAAAAAACTGGCACTGCAGTTGGAACAAGTTTAAACCTTCCTATAACGTTAAACTGAGAGACACACTCATGCAGGATCGAAACAGGACCTTCCCCAAAGGTTTGTCACAAAAATATCACATGAGGACCACAACAGTGATGTTACCTGACGCAACACAGATAGATGGAGTACAGGATGACGGCTGAAGCACAGAAATAATCCATCTTCTGTAATCAGAACAACAACAACTGTTTAGCCATCAAAAAATATCCAGGTTTTTTTTTTACACATTCAAATTTAATTAAAACACCTTTTTAAACCATACCTCAGTTAGATAGGTGTCTTTGGTGTGGAACACTGTGGACCAGAACCAGGCCTTTAAAGACACCTGTGGGGGCAGAGCAGGATTACAGGGCACTTACAACACGTTCATTCAGCCTCCTGATTGGTCCAGAGATGTCTGGACCTCTTACATCACAAATACTGTTATGATGTGGCTCATCTCATTATTTTTCATCTCTTGGCCATTGCACCAAAAAAAACAGAAAACTCACCAATGAGAAGGCGGTGACGGTGTTGTACATGGGGCACTGGCGTGGCACGGCGCTTCTGTACCGCAGCAGCATCAGTAAACACGCCAGGCCATTGAGAAGCGATGCAAACGCTGACGCAGGTTCCTCAAAACATAGGAATCGCACGAATGGCCACTAGATAAAAAATTAATATACAGGTATTCATAGGACATTTAATTAATGATTGAAAAAAATCAGCAGCATGGAAAACAGATGTCATCACATCTGAACATTTATAATATACTTACTCTAAAAAAGCTAAGTTTACCTAAGCAAAATAAATCAAGAAAGCACGAGAGGGAATGGCATTATTGTGAATAAACCATGGGAAAATGGAAAATGGTGTTCTTAAGCAGTTTATTCACAATAATGCACAACCTTAAGTGTCTTATTGCTTTTATTAAACGGTTAGAACACACTATAATAAAAAGTTTGATTCATAAATAAACTGGGCCAAAGTTGTCTCTACTTTTTGAGGCGCATGAGGTCCTTTAAAATTTGCAACCCAATGCTCAGGATCTTTTATGAGTCTGTGGTGGCGAGTGCTATCCTTTATGCTGTTAGGTGGCGGATGCCAACAGGCTGAACAAACTGATCCGTAAGGTCGGTGATGTTGTGGGTGGGGAGGTGGACTCCCTGACAGCTGTGTCAGAGAGGAGGATGCTGTCTAAAGACTCATTCCACCCCAAAGCGCCACAGAGCGCTTTATATACACTGCTCAAAAAAAATAAAGGGAACACTTAAACACCCCTATAAGACCCCCCAGTGCTTCTGCAGGTGGTGACCACACACCTTTTCTCTGTTCTCATCCTTTCTGGCTGATGTTTTGGTCTCTTTTGCATTTGGTCAGTTCTCTCACCATAAAGGTAGCATGAGGCGGTGTCTACAACCCACAAGTTGCTCAGGTAGTGCAGCTTATTCAGAATGGTGCATAAATGCCAGCTGTGGTTTGCTGTGTCTGTCAGCACAGTGTCCAGAGCATGGAGCAGATACCAGGAGACAGGCCAGTACACCAGAAGACGTGGAGGTGGCCATAGGAGAATATCCGCTGCCTTATCAGGAGCATGCCCGGGCATTGTAGGGAGGTCATACAAGCACGTGGAGGCCACACACACTACTGAGCCTCATTTGAACTAAACTAAAATATTTTATTAATTGACATCTGGTATGTGTTATTTTAGTGTTTACCTTATATTTATTTAAGTCTATATATTAAATTACTAATGTTTATTCAGTTTTGATACAAATGTTAAAATTTTTTTAGGTAATTATCAGCTTAGTTTTAGGCTACACATTTCATAAGTCAAAATAGCATGTGTTATAATTAGTACATGTTATAACCAGCTGTTTCTTTTACATATATTGTTTAAGTAAATAATGAATCCAAGCTGGTTGGAGTTTCCATGTTATTACCAGCTGGTTGTTGGTTCCCCGGGATTCTCCCACAGTCTAAAAACATGGATTCGAGGTAAATTGGCTGCTCTAAATTGAGGAAGTGTGTGCCCAGCGATAGATTGGCGCCCTGTCCTGGGTGTATGTGCCCAGCGCTTGAAACGTTCTTAACCCCCCCGAACATAATAAATGAATTACGATATAAATATCACCTCTTTGCTTTAAGATGCTGCGATCATGTTGAATAAACTGTAAGATCGCATCAAGATCTCCTCTGTGCACCACCTCAAAGATACCACCTGCTCCAGGTTTCATCCTGACGCACAGTTATCTACATCACAAAAACCCAGATGCTTCCAAATAAAAATCATATCTCACAAAAATCGAAGAACGAACAGTGTATGGCTCACTGTAGAGTCAAACTGCAGAGCTTTTTTTTACGTTCCTGCTGAGAAGTCATTTATAAGAATTTCGACTCCGGATTGGTTAATGTGCTCACGTGATTACCAAACACGCGCTTAACCGGCCCTTCAAAATATAAGTTGTTTTTCGTTTAACGTTAATTTTTCATTTGTGTAAACAAGCGCGTTCCAGTAATAATCAACGTATAATGTTTCCAATATTTTCTCTGTTGAAGTATAAATATTTATTTTAAGTAGTGAGACAACCTAAACGTGGACTTAAACGTCTTTGACAACCTATTTGATTCGGATCGTTCACCGATTTTTCATTCGCTTTAAAAGGCTGCAATAAGGATGTGTTACCGATAGATGGCAAGATTTCATCGATTCTCTAAATTACAAATCGTATAGTTTGGTATTGTGTATTATAGTTTAGTATTACAACTGGTGGTAAAATAAAAACATTAAAAAAAGAATAAAGACGAGTTCTGTGTTGTGTGGAGTGGGTTATATATGGTTTTTTTTTTTTTTTTTCAAAATTCTCTAATTCTACAATCTCACTTTGGATTTAATGACATACAATTGTCATTTCTGTATATTTCCAAAGTTCTAGTAAAATACAAAATCAAAAATATTTAATATTTGAGCATAGATTGTTAAAATAAATCTAATAAATAAATAGTGCATGGTTATATTATAAGCCTCTGACACACAAAAAAAGCTAAACATAGAACAAAATGCTAAATTTAAATCACCTTTTGATGACTTGCGTGCAAATGTGCCTGTCAATTAAAATTGTATTATTTGTTAATGAACAATTACATCTTGGTTTAAACTCCTAAAACACAAATTTCACTATATATAGTATATTATTTAAAAGACATTAAACAACAAATGTCAGTTCACAAACAGCTGGATTGAATTCAGTGCTTTCACTGTTTTTCCTAACTCTTCTTATCAGCCATTTAAAGTTCAAGGATGTCAGATAACATATTTGTATGCGTGTTTTTGTGTGTTTGTTTCCCTTTGTCTGGACAGCTGTGATGTAATAAGTTTGTGAACTTTCTGCAACTGATAACCCAAGAAGACAATATATACCTTTCATGTTTGTTTGATAGCAATAACAATAGTTTAATTAAATAACCATGCTAAAACTCGTATGGTTTTCTGACATTTCTAAGCAAATATGATTTATGTGCAGATTATCGCTGTTAAAACATGCTATTTGGGTACGACACATTAAAACATTAAATTGTATAAAATTAAAAGTATATAGAAGTTTATGTGTCTGCTTTGACCAAGTAAAATCATATATAGTCTCTGATTAATATAAACAACTTTTGAAATGATGAAATGATTGTTTATTTAAGTGGTTTAAGGTTTTATTAAATAAACTATAACATATGAATACCAGGTAAACTATGCCTTTAGTTTACCATCACATGCTTTAAACATAAAACTTTAATTTTTAATTACAAAAAAGAGGACTGCTGTTCGTTTAATATAAAATACAACAATAATTATTATTTTTTTAATTATTGCATTTGCTATTTAAAAACATTCATTGCAGGTCTTCTAAACCACACGGAGTCACTGCTGCACAATATTTAAAGAAAAAGGGGAAACCGTTTTTATAGCATACTATGTTATTACATACAATGCAATTACATTACATAATAGTAAAATTACAGAACACATAACATTTTATATTACGTATCTATTCATTTAAATAAACAAATTTTGTCTTAGTAATGCATGCAAAAAATGAGAAACAAGTCAGTTATGTTAAGAGGAAGAAAAAAGACTTTTGCAAAGCATTAAAACCTTCAAGTATTACTAATGCAAAATGCTGCACATGGCTGGAATTGCCAGTGAGAGGAGAGAAAAACATAGGAACTTCACTTCTCTTTTTTTCCTTCTCTAGGAAGTCAGGCACATGACTACATTCGGCTGATGTAAGAGTTTCTCTATGTGCAAAGTTCAGGTCCTCATTGCAGATTAGTCAATGGCAGATTAGAGGTATGTTCCCAACAGGCATGTCTCTAGCCTCTTACTAAGTGCTGACAGAGGGCGGATTTTAGCTGTACTGTTCCCCCAGTAACTTGAGAACCCAAGTGATGCCTCCAGCCAAACATCAGGTAAGTGTCAGCTCATTGTTAAAAAGGAAACTCCAAAATGTAACCAGTGGCAATGAAATGGCAGTGTATCGAGCACTATATGTACATGGTAATGAAGTTAACTAATGCAGTGACACTGCTGAACAAATGCACTTTGCTGTAACATCTGTTATAGGTAGGTATGCTTTTCACAGTAATCTGCCAAAGTAGCATTTGTGTTGTTTTGGCATGCGGAGGTTCAACTGATGGGAAACTAAAAACAAGGAAATACTTGTTGATTTTATTTGTCAACAAGGTTCCCAGAAGAGTGCACATTATTTAGAAGAATATTCAATTGCATTAAACTAGTTATCCTGAAACATTGATTCATGTTATTTATATGTAAGGGGGGTCCTTTTGCTAAATATCAAGACAGTGATTTATATTGCCATTAATCTTTTGCTGCTTTCTCAGGCTGGACAATAAGATGGTATTTATACTTATTAAGATATTATATGCTACTATATGCTTTTCTGATAGGTATCTTGTTGGATTGTAGCTCAACATATCAGCAAATAAAACATTTTTGAGTTTTGGCTTGGCCTTTCTTTTGTTAGTTGCAACTTATCAGGTGCTTTTATTATTATTATTATTATTATTATTATTATTATTATTATTATTATTATTACTATTAACCACACAGTTTTAAAGACACGTCAAGTATAAAGACCAGACCTACTGCCTTCAGGTTTAGGTTGAGTGAAAACGTTTTTGCACTGTGAGAAGCTTGGAATGAATACCATAGTAAACATAGACATGCCTTAACAGATGCTACACTCGTTTCAAACAGGAAGTGATTTACAGAACTGTAATTTTTGTGCTGTGTGATTCTGCATTCTTTGGTACTTTTTTTTTGGTACGAGTCCTAAGTTGCACATAAAGAGCTTTATGTATTTGTTGTCCTGTGACCGTTTTAGTGACGGAGGCTAACATGGAAAGGATCAATAAAGAAACTGGGGAGTTAAGTACCTCTGGAGAGAGTACAGAGACTTTAGAGCTGACAAGAGATGAACCACTAACAGAACCTGGATTGCAGTATGGGACTCGCACAGGATCAGATATGATCAAAACTCTTAAAGACCAACTTCTCCAGCTGGCTGTAGCGACAGAAGAAAACAAAGAGGAGCAGCTTTTTTCCCTCCTGCCACTTTTTATACAGGTTCTCTTTTAATAACACACAAATACTGAGATATAATAATCTGATATATGATTTAATTACAGCTTGACGTCTGGGTACCTTCAAAACTTACGCTGATTATAAAACATAGTACAAGCCCACCACTGTAGGGACAATGACTGCTACAGTAATTCAGACAATTCTTGAAAATAAGTATTTATTTGGAAAATTGTTTTGAAACAATGTACTGTAAAACTGAACAAAGACACTTAAATACATATACACTTAAAAAGTGTTTTAGCAAGAAATTAAGAGATACGAGTTTGTTATGGTCTCATTACCACAAATATAGCCGTCAGTTCATTGTATCTAAAGAACACTTACCATAACAGGTCAGTTTTTAATTCAATTTGATCTTAAGTAGAAGTATTTTTAATTTTAATGATACTGACATTTTTTATCGATTTATGGATGTGTATGTTTAAAGAATATCAAATTGGGAATGCAAATATGTAATATATTCATTCATTAATTCATTATCCACCTCTTAATCCTATAACTAGGGTCACGGTTGGGTTCCCCATTCCAATACAGGGGAGAACGTTTCATGTACTGGGCAGATACACCCACGGCGCCAATCTATCATTGTGCACACACACACACACACACACACACACACACACACACACACACACACACACACACACAGTATAGGGAAATTTAAAGCATTTAATTTACCTTGAATCCATATTTTTGAACTGTGGGATGAAACCCGAGAACCCAGAGGAAACCCATGCAGACATGGGGAGAACATGGAAACTCCTCTAAAACTTAATTTTATGTTGCAAATAATTAGATAAATTTTAAACCAGCTACTTAAAACATGTAAATATAATAAATGACAAATTTAATGTTTACCATTACATTGTACTTTTAACTTGTTCGCTTTGATGCTTTTTACTATAGTGGAACTCTTCAACTATCTACAACCAATTTAGTATGTAGTAACATTTTAGTTTTATTTACTTTAAGGTTTAATCAGTGTTACTGTAACTGACATCATGTTAGTATTGTACAGTACATTCTTACAGTAAATGTTGTAGAAGGTCTATATCATTGTGTGAGGAATTTAAAATCCAGGTTGTTTTTTTTTTTTAACATTCCAGGGGAAACAGTGCATTTTCATTGAGTTTAATGCATCTATGGGCCAGTCTTATAGACTCAACCTTTCCTACGATTTAGAGAACATGCATAGGCAGCAATTAAAAAAGCAAGTAAACTTTGAAGAAGCTGATAATGCACACATCTCACATAATGGAGAACTGAAACACATCTGTGCAGTGAGCATTTGCATTGATGGCCAGACATTCTGCTTTTGCAGCTTAGTTGTTTTTTGAACGTATTAACTAGCTACACATTTTACCAGTTAAACAATTATAATACAAAACACAATGGCATCTGAACTTTTGATTATTATTTTAAGTCTTCTGACACTAATATCTTAAAACTACCCAAATAAAAAATAGATTTTTTTTTTTCAAATTTCATACGTATGTTTATTATGGGTGTCTATTTAATTCTCTTCAATCAGTTTTTCTTTATGTTCTCCTAACTTACCTTCTAGAGGATAATAGACAAACTTTGCAAAAAGATTCAAAGAAATGGTCTTATGCTACCTACCAAATAAAATGAAATGATATCAAGATATTTAATGCTTGATCTCTCACATATAAAATTAAAAACTGTTAATCCATGAAATTTATAATTTTGTTTTTGGATGTGCCGAAGAAACCGTATGTATGTTGTATTGTCACGTCTTTTTACGGTCATTCTAACTTCCCTGTTGTTTTTTTTTTTTTTTTTTTTTTTGTAAGGTGTTTAAAAGTAGTGCTGCAACTGAGGATTTTGATGTTCAGTGTTTGGCCTTTGAGGTTTCACGGATGCTGGTGCTGCACATACAACAAAGATTGGCTGAAAGACCTGCAGGTACACTGTCCCCTTATTCTGCAGTGGTAAATTGTCTTCTCATTTCATCCTGCAGTAAATCAGTTTCATTGTTTCAGCATGTCATGGAAAAAGTGACTGTGTAAACAGTGTACAGAAGGGATTAGCACAATCATTTTAACACAATTTTTTATTGATACATAGAGGTTAATTATCAATGCTTATCAGTATAATGTTTAGATTTAGGTCAAGAAACAAGGTCCTGCCCATTAGGGGAGTACAAATCAGTGGCACTGCCAGTCCCAAACCCAAATAATTAGGATAGTTGCATCAGCAAGGTTGTGAAAATGGGTCAAATCAAACATGTCTTTCTGCTGTTTTGACATCTAATGGAAGCAGCTGAAAGAAGACTTTTATTTACTTTTACTTACTTTTTATTCACAAGATGGCCTTTTTGTATTAATGTTTATTTACAGGCTGACTATAAATTTGCAAATCATTTAGTACTTTTTAGATCATTTGTTTGATGCATTTTAAAATGTATGTATATAATATTATGTGTTTTATATCACTAATGAGTATTTCACTGACCTCAACTAAAGAAGAAGCCCGATACAAGTTGGAGCAGTTTTTTCGAGAGGCAGATCAAGGCAATAGTAAAGGATGGTTGCTGTTAAATACTTTATCCCTGTTGTGTTCAAGTGATACTGTAAGTCTCACATTATGTTTCCTCTTCTTCTTTTTCTTCTTCTTCTTCTTCTTCTTCTTCTTATTATTATTATTATTATTATTATTATTTATAATTTATGGGTGATACACAATAAAAACTTAAATTTAACTTTCGGTTAAATTGTTCTAATTTTTCCCCTCAAGATTTCAAACAATGATGTTCAAGCCCTTGCATTTCATTGCTTTAAGTTTTTTTTATTTAGTGGGTAGTGCTGGCATGTCCTCATAGGTTTAATTGAATCCCAAATAGGCAACAAGGGCTTTTTCTGTAAACATTTACTTATTTAGCAGACGCTTTTATCCAAAGCAACTTACAAATATCCCAACTTGTTTGGGGTCAGAACCCAGGGTTGATACAGAACCCTGGAGCAATGAGAGTTAAGGATCTTGCTCAAAGGATCCACATTGGTAACTTCAGTGGACCTGGGATTTAAACCCCCAACCTTCTGATTGATAGTCCAACACCCTAACTACTGAGCTACCACCTCCCAGGTAGCTCCACCAGGAATATGCAGGATCCCTTTATGCAGGTTTTCTCCCATACTCCAAAGGATAAATGTGAATGTGTTGTGTGACGTAGTTTTTGCCTTTATTGGATTCAGAATTTAAGTAAGTAATCAATGGGACTTTATAGGTCTGGAATACATACTGGCATGTTTTTTTGAAGAAACTGAAGAAAACATGTAAATATCTTTTCATCATTCATGGCTACAATTTTAGTTTGTGATCCATATTTATGATCCATTAAAATTTCCACATTCCGTACTCTCTGGAACAGTCTTAAAGTGGTTTGCCTCATAGCTGGAAGGCAGGATTTAAAAACAAAGAAATAAAAAATTAATATTTTTGAGAACGTGCTAGTGGCCTGTGGTGTTCCCCAGGGTTCTATTCTTGAGCCATCATTATTTAATTAATACATGCTTCCTCTTGGTGGGCGAACTCTACGAGACTATGGGCTGTCCTATCACAGCTATGCAGATGATACTGAGATTTATGTGGCTCTGTCCACAAATGACTCTGGTCCAGTTAAATTATTGTGTAAGTGCTTTGAACACATCACTAACTGGATGGAAAACCAGAGATTATTTTATTTGAGAACAGCAATGATAAACACAGATTGGCTACGAAGGCCCTTAAATCTAAAGAATAAACCCACTACCTTGGTATATTAATGGACTCAGATCTTAGTTTCAGTAGTCATGTTAAAGCAGTTACTAGATCAGTCTTTTAGCATTTTAAGAATATCAGTAAGATTAACGATTTTACTAAAACAGCTCAGGAGAAATTTATCCACACTTTTATCTCTAGCAGGATTGATTACAAAAGAAAAAGAAGAGATCACATCACCCCCATTCTGAAATCCTTACCAGTCAGTTACAGAATAGACTTTAAGGTGTTGTTACTGGTCTATAAATGTCTTAATGGTGTAAGACCAGTGTATTTATCAGATCTGCTACAGAGATATGAGCCGTACAGAACACATATCTTTAAGAACTGGTCTATTAGTCCTCCCCCAGATGAGAACTAAACAACGATTAGCCACTATGCTGCTCTCAAATGGAATCAGTTGAACGAGAACATCAAAAGTGCACCGACTTTCATTTTTAAATCCTAAATAAAAACATTCCTTTTTGAGCGGGCTTACAGCTCAGTTTAAATTACTAGTCAATATCTGCTATTGTTTGAATTATTTAGCTTTACTTATTTTGTATGTTTACTTTTACTCTTTTTATATATTTTTATTGTACTCTTTTCTTTATTTCTTTATTTATATTTTTCTGTCTTTTATTGGCATAATTTAAATTGCTTCTGTATAAAAGGTGCTCTATAAATAAACTTCCCTTGCCTTAGATCTTGCAGCAAGTACAAGTAACAAATGTGTTGGGAGAAAATAAATAATTATTAGGCAGGATTGTGGTCTATTTGTGAAGTAATTGTAAGTGTAAATACCCATCAAATGACAATAAACAACTTAGTCCATTATTTGTGCTAAGCGTATTTGTTATTGCTTACACATCTATGCAATATATATTAATAAAATAGCGTATTATTTTAGTTAACAAAATGTTACCATTTTTTAACCTATGATGACTTAAAAAGTGTTGTTGTTTTTTTTTAATACAGTGACACAAGACTTTTTGTTTCATAGCAAACCATGTGGCAAAGGCACATGACTGGAAACCATATGACTAGATTTTCTTTTTTCTTATACTGCTTGTACCATGTCTAGCAGTTTTCCAGAACAAATGTTTTAGAGTTGATAAGGCTAAAAAACAGATTTAAATAATAAAGACTTGTGAAAAAAAAAAAAAAAAAAAAAGTTTCTAATATTTTGTAACTAGAAAAATTATTAAACTCCTGAAATTGTAGACAAACGCGATGATTTAATATAATTAAAGATTGGTTTTGATAAAATAATGTTGCTTTTATAATTATAAGTAAATATGTGTTCAAAATAATGTTGGAAGTAATTATACCTTATTTCTAGTTTGAAGTCCTACTGACAATATAATGTATATTTTACTTTTTAATTTGGCAATAATTAAATTTAACAAAGTAACATTTAGGTTGATATAGTAAGGAAAAGTCTGAATCTGGAGTATTCTTTTTTAAATTATTTTTATTATTCACAGTCAGTCAGAGATAATATGTTGTGTTATTCTAACAGGGCCATTGATAATAGCTGATTTTTGACAGGGAACAAAGGCAGCTATTGAGACTGGACTGACTGCTGCATTAGTGAAGTGTCTGTATCTCTTCGTAGCACTTCCTCCAAAAACAGCCATTGGACAGGAGGAGGAAATGTGCTCATTTCAAGATATATTTATTCAAGTAAGTAAGCATGTATGTGCCTTTTTTGGCTGTCTGTTTGCCTTGTTGGCAATTTACTATGCAACATATAGTGAGTCTGTGGTGGTCCACAGATGATCCTGCAATTGTGCAGGCAGATGCAGTTTGTGGAGAAGCTGGTGCAGACAGAAGAACTGCAGTGTGTGATCATTGCTCTTACCTCCTTCTGGGATCAGTGCAGCTCATCATGGAGGAGACAGACCTCCCGTGTACTCAGGGCTGTGTCAGCAGCTCAAGTTCCAAACACTGTTCCAGCACTGCAAGGTCAGCAATCCTTTCTTAAAAGCACTCACACGTTAATTCCAATCACCGGAGCCTATTTCTACTTGTAGTCACTTTAGGTAAATTAGGTGATTAACACCTTGAGTGGTGCTTAAGAGTTTGTAAACATTTTTGAAGTTGCACTGTTTGTGGTGTAAACATGATGTAAAATATCATTATGTTTTTGACACAAGTCTTAAAAGATTAAAAGAGAATTTATTGTCATTTGCACGAAACAGGTTTCCTTGTACAAATTTTTACTCCTCGCCAACACATAGTAGTACATTTAAACGAAATAATAATAATAATAATAATAATAATAATAATAGCAAAATACCATACAGCTAAATTATTAATACTATTGCACATCTAATATAATATTATAAAATATTACCTATTCCTGAGGTAGACAACATTGATATGCTGATTGCCGTGGGAAGTAATGATTTTTGTTGTCTGGTGGTTCTGCATTTAACATTTCTGTACTTCCTGCGTGAGGGAAGAAGTGTGAACAGGCCATGCTGTTGATGGGTGGG
>JAOUQT010107538.1:0-19528 GCA_025769995.1 Xyliphius kryptos | reverse complement strand
TGTGTACCCAGCGATGGATTGGCACCCTGTCCTGGGTGTATCTGCCCAGCGCCCGAGATGTTCTCCCCTGGATGGGCCCTCATAAAGGAAGAAGAGGAAGATAATGAATGAATGTGAAGGTGCTGGTTCTTGCATGACCCATTACTCAAACCCAGGGGTCTGAGGAAAAGTTTATGTGTGTTTATTATCCATCGGTCCATTCAGTATCATCTACTTATTTCTCCACAAGGGTCGCGGGGGGGTTCCCCATGCCCATCCAGGAAAGAACATCTTGGGCGCCGGGCAGATACACCCAGGACAGGGCACCAATCCATCGCCGGACACACACTCACACACATGAACACTCACTTTACGGGGCATTTTAGAGCATTCAATTTATATAGAATCCATGTTTTTGGAACGTGGGGGGAAACCGGAGAACATGAAAAAAACCCACACGGACACGGGGAGGACATGAAAACTCCACACAGATCGAGATACGAATCGGGAATCCTCAGCACTGAGAGGTGAATGTGCTGACCACTAAGCCACCGTGAAGCCTATCCCAGAAACATTGGCCACAAGGTGGAAAATTACCCTGAAAGCAAGACATTGGGTTCACATTCTTATTCTAATCAAACACTTCGACCCCTTCACTTCTATTTCGGGGGGATTTACGATACTAACTGAGACATGAGGAACATCAGGGAAGTTCCACACAGACAGTAACCAGAACCGAGAACCCAGACAGGTACTCTGAAGCTGTGCGGTGATGGTGCTACCCCCGTTATGACCCTGAGCTCTGGTTTTGTTCATGATGCAGTGATTTAATATATAATTAATAAATACATTTTATAATCGTAATAACTTGTAGATTTCAATTGTACTTTCAAAGTAACAACAGTGTCACAAAGTGTCTGTAAAAGTTTCTTGCAGCTTCCTTCAATACTCCCAGCAGGTGCAAAAAAAAGGGGGGAGTATGTGAAGATTTAACGCAAATCAGAACAAACCAAAAACTATATCAACTTTAGTTTTATTTAAAACAACGCAGAGAAAGCGAAGTGTGCAAGTTCTCTGTAGGTGCTCGCTAATGAGGTGATAACTCCTGTGAAAGTAAAGAGATGTACATGAGGGGGTTCTTGGATTATTTTCTCTCTCTGCGTCGTTCCCGGTGGGAGAACCAAGTTTAAAAACACCGCCGAAGTAAATCAGAAATGCTCCTGTATGGAGCCTTTTATAACCGAATGCTCTCATGTTTGTAAACCAGAATACAAGGCCCCTGGGGAGTGCAGGAGGGGGGAGGGGGTGGGGGGTTCCCGTGCAAATGGGCTGCCAGTTGAAAAGATTTGCCATTAACGGCAGTTACCGTGATTACGGAAGAAGCCGAAAATGATCTATAAGTATTGAGGCACCTTTACTTGGAGAACCATTTGATATCAAGATTCTTACGGGTTTATGAGCTCCTCAGATCTTAGGGGCCCTGCATGAAAATCCATTGTCAGTCTGGATTATGGTCTTAAACCGAGGGTCCAGGCAGCTTGCACCATTTGGGGAACGGTTTTAGGTACTTAGGTTTTAAGCAGATATCCATGGGTACCTTATGCCATGGGTCCAGGGCGCTTGCTCGTCTAAGGCCATTGTTATGAGCAACTTTTCCCGATCCATGCACATTCTGACGACAGGTTCTCTTATTCTTTTACAAACAATCTAAAACCCTTATTTACGGAACCACTGACACAATCCATAGATTCCCAATGGACATCGCTGGCACTTCCATCTGTAAGTAAATCTATAGATTTATATTTTATTACATGTCTGCAAATTAAAATTTGAGGTTTAAATGTCTGATCAGATGAATCTACAGGGAGGTTTTATAAAATGACTTTTTGTTCTATTTTCTCAGATGCCAGTCTCTCAGTCTTGACTTTAACCTTGGAGTCACCCGTCCTGGCTCCTGTTCCAGCTCCTGGGTCTGTCGTTACTGCCTGGTCTATTGGGACTGGTCAATGACCTTATACATGGTCACACACTTACTTCTATTAATGTCTGCACATTTTCTCCCGCAGACCCGCCGTCATGTCCGTGGACACAAATGTCCATCATACTGCAATAGATTGGACTCGGTTATAAAACGTCCATCATCAATGTTAAGGCAACAGATATTTAATCCTCCGTTTATCCATAAACCCATGGAGTTTTCATGCCATCTGTGTTATAATGTCTTCCACAGAGACTTTAAAATCAAATAAAGCCCAACATGTTCTGGGAATAAACCACAATCACTTTAAAATTGTCTTCGACTCATTTTAATCCTCTTATCGGCGCCGCCACAATTTGCTTCCATTTTGTTTTTAGTATCCATTCATTTTCTTTTGGAATTCGCCCATGTTTTCTTATTTTGGCTCTCCTCTCAGTTGACTGAACGTTGTACGCGAGCACTAATACCACCATGAGAGTGCGCAATCCCTTTCACAGTCCACAAATTAATCTGCAGTACGAAAAAGGGTAGAGACGTAATATTTACAGGGTGTAATTATGTTTCTGTAAACTTTAGATGCTAAAATGTTTGGGATTTTTACACGAGTGGCCTAAAGAAATAATATTGGTCCACGGATCCCAGTAAACATCTTAAATATCCTCTTCAAAAAAGCTTTTTGGGAATCATTTGGGAAAAACCTATTTACTCTTTGAATTGCAAGTCGGGTTTGAACCAAGACTGCCAAATTTGGGAGTGTTGACCATTCACAGGCACTTTTAATCATCCCAATTGGATGTTTGGAGTCAGAGCAAAGGGTCAGTCACAATACTGGTGAATGAAGGTCAAGAGCCTTGCTTAAGGGCCCACAATGGATACGTTGGGGTGGTTTGGATCCCAAACATCCTAACACTGAGCTTTATCTAAAACATTAATATCGCTGAGCTCTAATGACAGTGAGATCCTTCTGTGGCTTAATATTGAGGCGCCGGAATATGATGCTACTGAGGTCATCCATGGAAAAGACATTAAAAGATAAATCAACGACAGGAGCAAGAGAATAATTACACCAACATCTAAAGGTCCACTGACAGTAAGATCCTCAGTTTCTTTAGAATAATGACAATAAAGCCTGAAGTAATATTGGCTCCAAACCCCTAAAGTCTAATAGGAAAAAGAACAGATTTAATGCATTCAAACTAATAGCACTGAAGACTAATGATACCAGGATTGCGAGGTCTAATGGCACTAAAATACTGCTGACTAATGGAATTAAAACCCTCCAGACTATTGGCACAGAGATTTTCAGGTGTAATGGCACTGACATCCCAAAGCCTACTGTCTGTCCCTAAAGGATGGATGTCCGCTATTAGAAAAGAGCACATAAAGAAAATGAGGCAGGAGATTTGGGCTGACTTTGGTCAAGTGGCTCTGACAGCGAGGCTCTGCAATAATAAAAGCTTTTGGGTGAATGTGTGGATTATGACAGCCATAAAATGAGTGCTGCAGATTGAAGAGATTAGGGGATTGGCATCAAGTGTAGGAGATTAAGGGCAGATGGATGTGATTTGGCATGATTATCCTGTTGCGCTGTCACTGATCTCGCATCATCCTCTGTCATTTTCCCAGGAAGGCTGGTTGATCGGACACAACACCTCATAATGGAAACGGGACAGATTTTGGGAACCTTTGTCTCTCTGAAATTAATTTTACAGTCAAACGGGGATTCCACTGGCAGTTATAGAGTTATTTAGGAGGACTGTGTGATAAATTAAATAACTCCTATTTGGGAAAAAACATTTTCACTGTTTATTGAATTAAGCGAATATGAAATCCTCCACCTTAATGCATTCATTCCACACTGGGTAATTTCCCTCTTCCCCACATTAAATCATACAGCTCTGTGCTCCATTTGCACCCCATTAATCTGAGTGCAACATTTAAAATCTGACGTTTACTCAATAGGTACTGGGTGCAAACACACCACATGCAGAAACGCACTTTAATCCGCTGCCCAGCGAGAACAGTAAAACTCGAGCAACACAACAGATGGTTAATGGCGTCTGCTGCATAGTGCCAACAGGGCACTGAAACCATCAGCCAGTCTAATGCCGTGTGAAACTTCCAATAAGTCAAACAGGGTGAACATAAACACAGGACGCTGCAATCAAACCACTTGGAATTTTCAAAACGTTCCTCGGGGTTACCAATCAAAATACATTGTTTTCTACTTGTGCCAATCGAAAGCGACTTCATGCCTAGAAACAGGTTTGGATAAAGGAAAGCTGTCTGACACTTTAATAAATATAAAAAGAATTGATTTTTTCCAACCTGATGACAAATAACAGCAAAAAAAAAAAGAAATTTATTCCCATTTAATAGTGATGGTTGCTCATATGACCTAGAAACTGGATGGGCTGAGCATCATTACTGTGATTGATGGGTAAAATATCACTGTGACAGGATGGCAGGCTACTCCGTAACGGCGGTAAACAGAACTTTGATAGCGTGTATCTGTGCACATACGCAAGCCACCATCCGTTTTCATTTAAATTAAAAGTAAGAACCAGAGACTGATGGAAATGGGGGCGTGTAAATGCTGACACCTATAGAATGTTATTAAAGATGAAATGATTAAAAATCCGGAGTCTATAACATGATGCTGCTTATAAGAAATCTATAAATTTGACCATATGGTACCCAGTACCCAGTAAGTCTCCAGCATTGCTTGAAATATTGCTTAAAAGTTGGATTTATTCATTTTAAAATGTTTATATTCTTATAAATAATCCATACTTACTTACATAGGAAGTAAAGGTAGCTTATATATAAAACTGAAAACCTAATCGAACACAACAAATAACATAAACTCCAAGCTTGTGATTAATTACGTGTGGAATTATCTTCTGAAAGCAACTGGGTTTCTGACTGGTGGTGCATTTTAGCACTCACTTTAATATGTGCCATTGGCGCGTCACTATGAGACGGCATTGGCAGAGAGGCCCAGAGGTATGTTTGGCTGGGGCCTGATCCGTGACCCTTGAACGGGGCTTTACGTTTGACACATGCTGCAGGGGACAAGGCCATGCCAAGCCCTTTTCTGTCTCCAACACTTCAATGGATGGGACAGAGGAACACTGGAAGACTTGTCAGTAAAGACCTCTTGAAGAAGCGAGACATATAGTGGTCTCCGACTTTGGCATCACTGCACTCGCACGCACATCATCTGACAGGCCTTGCACCCTAAAGGGAACGTGGCATCACAAAGCGGAATCTCTTGTGGGATTCAAATCACACACACACATACACACAGCCAGACGAACGGGTTCTGAATTTTAAGTTCTTTGTATCGCATGCATTTGACTGAAATTTCAGGTCATACTCAGGACACCGCTAACGAACGGCGTCCTGTATTTTGCGGTCTCTCTTTTTCAGCGAGAAGAACGTGACCCAGTTATCCAAAACATCCAGCAGTTTGAGATCAGACTGTGATGTTGGATAAAACCACCTACCTGCCTTACAGTTGTCATGCTAATGCATCCCAGATATGTTCATGGTGTTGTATTGTAAGTTACATCACACCAAAATCAACCAACCATCTTCATGGACCCTGTGTTGTGGACTCGAGGCTAAATAAGACTTTCCTTAAGGTTGGGTGCATATAGTCGTCTGACTGTGTGTTTGATCTTCTCCACAATAACACTGAAAGAAATGTGGAGGTACTGACACCTTGGGCCAGGGCGGAGGTGGAAATGTGGGCAATAGATGGTAATCAATGGTGATTATTGGTGACCTATATAAAATGGAGCAATAAAACTCTAGAGATAAGTCCGCAGTGGGTACAGGAATGTGGCTTGACCGCTACAACGGACAGAAATTGATGTATGAATGCAGTTCATTGCTTTTTACAGGTTTTACAGTATCCTGGTGAGAGATGGGTGTCCAAATACATTTGTCCATTTAGTAAAAGTCCCCTGTAGAGGATACTAGTTGAAAAACACGCGGGCAACCAACAATACAAATCAAGCAGGGGTCACCGATACTTTCGTACACAGCCATGTGTGCCAACATCTCCGTGATCGCTCCCGTCGGCTGGCACCGTGCCAACGCTGAAAACCCGGATCATGCAGAAGCTGAATCAGAAGCTGTGATGGTTTAGAAGCTGTGCTTTGTGACTTTTATTAAAGCTCCGCTGCTCGTCAGCGAGACTTTATTTTAAGCACAACAGGCTCTTTGTGGTCCAAAAACGTACCTGAAGCAATTTGCAAATCCTCGCTGGCTGGCGTCTCTAACAGCCGCATTTGACAGAGGAGGCTGGCAGCTTGAGCTCGAGGGCACCGTACCTCCGTCACGAGCCCATTTTCCAGCTAAATCACTTTATTCAACTTACTCAGCTCTCCGGAAAAATGCCAAGGCCCTTATCTATTATTATTGTTTACCGCCTGCCACGAACACCAGCTTATTGACCCGTGTGTTTTTCCAAAAAACTGGGACGAACGCAGGTGAGAAAGTGCACTACGGAACTCATCCTCTGATGTATGTGTCTCCAATTACCCCCCTTTAGGGCTGGAGTCCAGCACACTGGGTGATTTTCCTTCACGAACATGCCGACCTAAGCTGGGAAATTAGACGGCGAGTTGAATCGGGGAACTTTGATGAGGGGGGGGGGAATCACCAAACACTGCCCTCCAGGGCCGGAATTAATGAAGCCTGCACTGTGTGAATTCCAATCGCTGTCTTTTGCTCTCAGAATGCAGCCACTGAGTGAAGCTTTAGCTTTTCACAGCCTTTTCGTCTGAAGCCTGACTGCAGGATCAACGGCGTTGAACTGCATATCGGCTTAAAAGTGCAAAATAAAATAAAAAAACTAACAGTATTTATTCTATAGATTGGAAATGGTGCATTGTGGTCGTTTGCTTAAAGATGCTGCAAAACTTTAAGTCTACTACGAAGTTCATTATTATTAAGCTGGGTATTGAGCTAAAGAGTCACTGTGTGTGATGGCACCCCTAGCATCATGAATCGTCACGGACAACAGGAATGGGGAATAGGAGGCGGAGTCAAGAATGGGAGTGTGGACATCTGCTGTAGGTACTGCTAAAAATCTACGTGTAGGTATTTGAATAGGCAAAAGATGCGAAATTACGATGGGACAGGCTTCGGTAACCGGAACAAGAGCTGAGTAGGGGCAGGGAAAGTGACTGACTTAAGATGCAGAAGCGACGCTGATTTTATTGCCCCTAGTTCCATCAACCCAGCGTTTTATTTATACAAATTAAACATTCACTGCAGTCTCCCTACTACTCAGTTTTTGGACTGCAGGAATACCCACGTGATTACCCACCATGTCCTTGGCAAAGCCAACAGGTTCTCGCGTTCAATTGTTTGTTCACTATTGCCTGCAAATCCTCGACTGGATTGGGGTCTTGGCGAGAACCTACAAAGCAGAAAATTGGCGCCACCATTCCTTATCATTTCCTTGGAAAACCCAGACCAGACCAGACCAGACCAGACCAGACCAGACCAGACCAGACCAGACCAGACCAGACCAAATTGACCAGACCAGGTAGTCGTTCTCGCAGGAAACGTTTTTTGAAAAAATCCAAACACACACAAGGAACACCAAACGCAACCGCAATCCCCCTTCTACACCCCTCCCATGAAGCGCGACAAACTCGGGCAAACACGTTCCCATAGGCTGGGCAAACTGCCAGCATGCTCTTAACAAAATGGTGGCCCTCATGTCCCTCCACGTGGCCATCCAACAGGGCTGCGACAAGTGGGTCACAACAATACGTTCATTTGAAAGCCGTCACTCATTCAAAAGCAATTCCCTTTCAACTTTCAGGTTGTTATCAGGTTCTCCCTCATATTGCAGCACAGGAATTCCACTAGTCACATACCAAAGTAAATAAACAGATGATTACAACAGCCTTAAGATCGAGAACCTCCCCGATGTGGCCCTCACAGCGACCCCAGCGACGGGTGACGGCTCAGAAATGTTCAGGGGTCAAGACAGGGTCTTCTTAGGCATAAGGAACATGGAGGCGGTAGCTCAGTGGTTGGGCTATTGGGTTGAGCATTCAAATCCCAGGTCCACTGACTTTACCACTGTGGGTTCTTCATCCCTTCAAGACCCTCAACCCTAATTGCTCCAAGAAGGCTGTATCCACCCTGTGTTCTGACCCCAGCCATCAAGTTACGATGGTTGTAAGTCGCTTTGGATAAAATCTTCGGCAAATATGACCAAATGTTCCCAAATGTAATGTTGGTGAAGGTCAGCCCTCAAACGGGTGGGAGGAAATGAAGATGTTCTCCTTCGTCACCGTCTCTACAGATGTTAGTTCAGTTTGCTTTTCTTTGGCTCCTTTACCGCGTGGTGCCAGATTCACTTCACGTGACATAATCAGTATGACACCGTCTCAAAGCTGTCGGATATGTTCTCTCTCTCTTTTCCTCTCTCTCACAGACACACACTCTCTCTCTGGCACTCCCTCAGTCCATGAGTTTATGCGACGCTGTGACAAACTCACTGTGGCACCTTTCACAGTATCTCAGTGCACATTTGCTGGCACTTGCTCGCACTCACAAAGATATAAGTACACACACACGCACACACACACACGCACGCACGCACACACACACACACACACACACTCTTCTCCCTCTGTTGCTTCCTTTCATGTCCTATATCTCACTCCCACTCTCCCATTCATTTACTGTAACAGATTTTATGCAGAATAATTTGATTTTCGTCTTTCAAGGTCAAGAACGAATCCTGATGAATCCCGCCCCCCGTCTGAGCGTGTCATGACCCGGTGTTCTGCTCATGTGCACGCTTCCCTTGTTCCCCTTAATATCACAACCTCTCACCAACTGAGGTGGTTAATGGAGCTACAGAACTTCTTCTTGATGTTTTTTAAAACAATTTATTAACATAATGTAAACCAGGCAGTTACTATTTCTACCTCAGAATTTAGTGTATCCAAGTTGGCATGGTTACCACATACTGATTTACAGAATAAACGTCCTGATTAAATCAGTACATGTTCATCAGGGCATTCTGGAGACATGATGGTTCACCGCAGGCCTACAGAACAGTCTCCATGTTTTTATAACACGGCGGTGAAACACTCCAGTCGGTGCTTTCAGCACAGACTACAAGCTTTCATATTCTGCCCCAGTTTTCTGTATTATTCAGTTGTATTCAGTTCCCCTCGTCTCACATTCCTGCCACCTCCATCCACGGAGTCCCACAGGTACCATGTGCCACCTCAATCAACACCATTTGCTTATATTCACCACTGCTTTTGCAGAAGGCTTCTGGCTCCAACAAAGACAGGAATAGTTCACACGATCATCTCTTTTTTTTGTGGTTCGTTGCGGGTCTGAAGGCTAAACTACCAAAAAGCAAAAAAAAAATAAAAAAATATATCGATGCCTTTGAACTCTGAAGTCTTTAGAGAAAACCTTGGGCAGCTGTGGGAAAAAAATAAGCCAAAAAAAAAACAAACCGATGGATCCTCCGCCAAATCAATCCTCATTTCTTCTCCTTTAAAGCCCTGATTACCAAACGACTTCTTTTTGGATACAACATGAGAATTTGGTGGAATGAAAAACTGAACTGCTGTGAATGAAACTGCGAAATGCAGAAAAGTACAAAGGAATCAAAAACACATGGAGGGATACGAGTAAGAACATTTCAGAAACAGATCATTAGAAGCCCTGAAGAGTTTCAAATCAGCAGTGGCAAACCGAACGTGCCTGGAAAGTTCTTTCACTTTAATGACGGCTTCTACGTTGTCGTGATAACCGCGATCCTTTTTCTTCAAGCTCCCGATCAGGTGCAAGCAGAACGGTAACATGCCGACTCCATGTCGTCTGTAACGCAAGGAATCGGTCAAGGAACCAGTAGCTTCTTCCTTTAAGGAAGGATACCTTCTCCCATGAGTGTTGGGAAAGGAGAACCAACCCAAGGTAAAGAGAAGAGTGCAGGGTACTGACCACTCCCCAATTCCAGGGCTTTGAACATCTAATCTGATCTTGGCCTTTACATGCGTATCCTATCAAAGGCATTTAAGACTGAGTGGGCAACCAGGCCCGCTCTCCTCAAGAGAGACACGGTCATGTCTGACCACAGCATCCTTATTCGGTGTGGCCCACAGCACCCGTTCTACTAATTATACCCGACCGTTCTCACACCTGTCAGTGGGTGAGGTGACAAATCCAAGCCCGTTCCTTACTTACTCTGCTGGAGAGCCTTCAAATGGCTGTCACTTGTAACTATGGTAGCTTTCACCTCTGTTGACCCGTTAAGGTTGAGGCTCGGCGAGAGCGTCACGTTGATCTCGTGTGACAGCTCGTCCTTAGCAGAGACGTTCCCCCCCCCCCCTCCGCCGACGCTTGCTCCGCTCCTGCTTCTTCCACAAGTCTAGGCATTTTATTGACATGTGCTTAGAGGGCTCTCGCAGAACCAGACACTTTAGAGGAGCATGGGATGCTCATACTGCAGAGGAGGAACGGGAGGCTGCAGGTTCCACGGCGGTCACATTAACCGGGTGCGTTACCAATAACGACACATTTTCCCCGTTTGAAAACTGTAGCATTCTGTTTTCCCCCAGATCAAAACGTTCCAACTTTCCTTTTTATCTCCGTTCTAACTCCTTTCACCGGGATGTTTATGCGCGGCGGTTTATCCCTCTTCCTTTAATAAGGACTCTCATGCTGCTTGGACCAGATAAATAATGTACACACACATTCTACATTGGCTGGCTGTCCTATATAATTTAGAAAAAAGAGACGCATTGCTAAGGAAGGAACGAGGTCCCCGTGGCCCTGCTGAAGGCCGGCGTGCGATGGCGCTGACGTTCTGCTCTTGACTCACCTCAAGGGCTTGAAATCAACTCAGGTTGAAATCTGGATCAAGACTCCACTGGGCCATCATTAATTCAGGACTAAGGAAATCCACGCTTTTATTTATTTCATCTTTTTCCCTCTCCACCCTGTCTCTTTAGATTCGTCCTGCCTCTTGCTGGATGCGCTCTGTCCCCGTTTCCCCTGTGGCTCGAAACCAGAGACTCACTATTTACAGATCCGGTCCGAGCATTAATATCACTTCGGTGAAAGAAACCAGAGACGACGGAACGAGAGAACCATTCTTCCCTAAAAGACAGGGGAGTATCTCGTTCATCAAAGGAGCCCCCTATTACCTGCACCTTGACCATGTCCCTTTCCATCTTCCCCTCTCATTACTGAAAACAAGCATCATGGTGCTTCTGTTGGGATGAACCGCTGTTATCCCTTTAATTGGACTCTGTCCATTTGATGGCGTCGGTTTTATCGTCTGCGGAACGACGGGGATCAGACGGCGGCATGAAGGAGACCGTTTCCAGGAGGAAGACTTAAACGAGCCGGGCATAAAGAGAACCCCTACAATGCCTGCACTCTGCCTCTCATCTCTCCCTCTCTGAATGCATGTTCTGGCTTTGTCACTGTGTACAAGATGAAAGCCGGCTTGTTTTCCAGCCTTCAGAAGGAGACGCATGGGGCCCTGAAAGTCACTTGTTTGGCAAATACTTTAATCCCAGGGTTTTTTTTGTCATGCGATTGCAAAGCTAAGCAGACAGTAGGAGATCTGGTGGAGCAGCACCTTCAACAGGAACAGCAAGAAAACCTGGACATGGGATACAAAGCTTCATTAGTCCGGATCTTTTTTCGGTTTGGCACTAGGGGCGTTGAAGGTCCGGAACCTCTGTTCTCATTTATCCAGCTGAGAAAACTCAGGTTCACACTGATGTTTTTCAGGGTCTACAGTTTACATTTACCTTTTTATCCAAAGCAACTGACAAATATCCCAGCTTGTTTGGGATCAAAACACAGGGTTGATACAGCACCCTGGAGCAATGAGGGTTAAGGGTCTTGCTCAAGGACCCAAAATGGTACCTGGGCTATAAACCCACAAGCATTAGATTGCTAGTCCAGCACCCTATCCACTAAACCACCATTCCCTCACGGTTTCCTCATATCAAAAGTAGGCTGGTGAACTGAAAATGCTATGACATCAGAGCACTCATAAAAGAACTTTCCACTGTGCTGCCCCCTAAAGGGCATGGCCAATATTACTAAAGAAAGACAATTAGTCTAATAAACGATTGAACACAATAAAACCCTTTGCTTTAAGAGAACCAGGTCCACCAAACAGTACCAGGTCCCTGACCGTCCGTTCATTTGGACAAATAAGGTATAAGACACAGAGACGGGGTAAATAAAGAGAGTGAAACCTTAAACTGCTAATCAAATGGAGCTTCCTGCGCTGCAGTATGGATTCCACAGCAAATGATTACATCTCGTTTGTTCTGTTTGATTTAAGATCTTCTCTTTTCTTCTTTCCAACGAGGTCTCTGTGTAGCAGACAAAACGTAGCCTCAGTCGGCTAAAGGGCCAATTACTATCCCACTACTCTTAACAGCCCTCGTCTTGAATTCCATTCACTGATCTGAAAAATCCAGTGCAGATTAAGGATTACTAATATCCGTGGCCTTATCAATTATTCACAAATCCGCCTTCCAACAGACATTCGTATCCAGAGGTCCTATCGTACAATCCCTGCCATCAGGGTCAAACACCTCGTTAAAGGTCCTAACAGCGCAGTAAATCACCTCGGGCTCGATCCTTAACGTTGATCTATAGGGCTAAAGTTTTCAGCGGAACCCTGAGAATGAATGTTTTATTAAATGCAACAAATGACTTTTTAACGTATATCAATAAAGCTCTGCAAGTCTAGCAAACTAAATTTCGGGCTACGCAACTTTTACCTTCAAAAAGCAATAGAACGCCGGTGGAGAACATGTCGGTATTTCAATTCTCTTTGATCCTTTGTGACGATCAGATTCCTTGATGCGATGGCCTGTCTCCTTCTCCTGGTTCTAATCTTTGGTCTGTTCCTGTGTCTTAAATAATGAAAGCTATTCTGGGATTTGCTTATACAGTCGAACAAATGTGCTGACTACACTCCGCTTGTAAAACCACGTTCTTGGGCTTCGCAGCTTCAGAACTCACCTCAGATCTGCAGGAGGCTTTAGTCTTCAGGATCAAACAAGCCTGATGTGAGGATGTATGGATTTAATTATTCAGACACCTACGGAGGTTATCTGGACTCACCGTGGCAGCCATAGCCGTGAGCTCATATGCTTTACCAAAGGCTTTATACAAGATTTTGGAGGTGTGTCAGAGGACATTCTTGCTCGGTCACCCAGGAGAGCATTCGTGAGGTCGAGCACCGATGATCTCTGGACTGATGCATTTTAAAATCGTTGAGTTTGGAAATGAGGATGGCATGGTGTCTTGGTGGTTAGCACATATGTGTTTCAGCACTGGGTATCCAGGTTCGAATCCCGTGCTGGGAGTTTCTATGTTCTCCAGATGTTTGCTTAGATTTTTTCTAGGTTCTTGGGTGTCCTCCCAAAGTCCAAATACATGGATTTAAGGTAAATTGGCTTCAATTTCTTCATTCCACTGTCTAAATGACCCCAGTGGGGGTGTGTGGGCATGTGAGTGATTGATTGGCACCCTGCCCTGGGTGCATCTTGTCCTGGGAGCTAAATTCTAAGAATTCTGCAGAAGATAATGGATAGATGGTTGAATGGCTGGGTTCTGGAATATGGACTGTTCCCATAAAGTTGAAAGCATACAAAGGGTATAGTGTTTATTTAGGGGTCATGTTGTATTAGTTACCCCAAATACACACACACACACACACACACACACACACACACACACACACACACACACACACACACACACACCCTACAGCACATGCTTAAATAAAATCAGAGTAGTTAGCAAGTAAAGCAAATGGAAGGAGATGGCCAACCTTCATCTGGTGAAGCACTTTTCACATTAAGGCGGTTGCATTATTTAGAGGAGCAACATCAGGAGACTTTGTAATGTCGCCACGTGGGTTAAAGACCCCGGCTTTGAGGATTCCTGACACCTTAAAGGCACTCGGCTTTCCTGCATTTTTTAAGCGGCGTACATGCTGGTGGAGGAGGCCACGTTGGGAGAGCATTTCCATGCCAGTCACCGTGAGCTCCATCAGCTGTGGCAGGTCGTGTACGGCTGAGAACTCGGTACCGCATGCTACAGTCACAAAAAATCAACGTGAGTTATGGTTTTTCCCTCCGAACCGGCTGCCTGGCTCGCGGTAGATTTAACATAAAAGACAGACAGAGCCCATGAAACCGCGTTTTTTAGCTACCGGTGTGTCAGATAGCAAAACAATGTGCGGTAATAAAATTAGCATACAAAGAATGAGTGACTTAATCGCATTGGTGGCTGCAGACACACACACCTTCATATCCACATCCACACAAACGCACATCGCTAACGGGGATTACCTCGGTGCTTTTATTTCAGATACCCGTAATTTGTCACAGCGATCCCTCATCCCGTCGCTACTCTTCCCCACCTTTGAGCCGCGATAGCTTTGTTTACTTTAGGAGACAGTGTGTTTGGATGTATTTAACCAGGACCACAATTAGATAATGTAGCCTATAGAGGTAAATCCCTCAGCGCTTCCCCTAAAACCTGCAGCTGTTAGCTTGCGTAAAAACCTCAAACGCTCGCTTCCTCTACCTCCTGATTTTAAGGCTTTAGCTAAAATGCACCGATACTCTCGCTATTCTTCAAAAGTCTTTTGATTTACATCGTCGCTTTAAGGCCTTTGGGATTCTTGACACACAAATTCACGCGTCTAACGTTCGACAATCCGTCCGTCTGGTCCTTTATAATCAGTGCTGAGGTTGCGGGGGGTGGGGTGAGGGTGAGGATGCCGATCACAGTACTCAGAGGGAACTGGGGTAAAGACCCGGGACAGGCCGCCTGACCCGGGCAGAATAACACACACATTCAAACCTAGTGGTCATTCAATATTGACATTGACGTGGAGAGAACATGCAAACTCCACAAATAGTAAACTTGTCAAATTCCCATCTGGGTGGAGTTGGCTCTCCCTGTGTCTGTGTGGGTTGCCTCCGGGTTTTCCGGTTTCCTCCCACAGTACTAAATTGGCCCTATACAGTGTATGTGTCTGTGTGAGTAAGTGTGTGCCCAGTGAGGATTGGTACCCTGTCTTGGGGGCATCTGTCCAGCGGCCGACACGTTCTCCCCTGGGAATTGCACCACTTGGTCATGTTTGGGCTACTGGCATAGTATGCATTTCTTTACGATGTTGAGGCGGGCTTGATTAATTATTTGTAAGATTGCGATTAATTGCAAAAACAATGAATCGTCCAATTCCTAGCTATAAAACAACGTGCATTTTATGGGATCCACCGAGGTTCAGCTCAGATACGTTCAGTCTCCTGACTCACTATCCTTAACCGTGGCTCCTATATGTTTCCACTTATTTCTCTGTCTGGCAATAAAAGTGCCTTCTTCCTGCACTCAGAACCTATCATCTCCCTCTTCTTCCAGGGGGCCGCAGCTTTTATACGGCTACAGTCCACTCTTCCACCATTACACGGGCCTTCATGGTAACATTATCACTTAAGATAAGGCTCTAATAAACTGCACTCCTTTTTAGGGAGGGGGAGGGTGCTCTGCTCCAATCGTAAAGCCAGACTTTCTCATCAATGCCTTTCATGACCCCCATCTGAGTCGCTGGTTCCATGGTCAGAACGGGCACAGAAACAGCCTTAACCCCCTCGTCCAGGAGGGGGACCTGATCGCATTTGGCTCAGCGGAGTCTCCCCGGTAAAAGAGCAGATTCGGTGAGAACTGGGATGAGGCCAAAGCCCAGCAGTATCTCGCCAGCAGCTCCCGTGCGATGTGCTGATTCCGTCTAATGTCCCCTGAGGACTGAGCAATGGCTGGTGTCTATTCGCCCGGGATGGTAGCCAGATCGAAGCCCTGCCAGAGCACTTGAAAGGATGGCAAATCATTTAACCGCTACTGATAGAACATTAGCATTTTTTTACTGCCATACTGAAGAAGAGAACAGACACCAGATTAAAGCAAACGTGAAAATAATAAAGAGAAAACAGCTGACGGGTGGACACACCGCATACAAAACGGATTGGGGCTCAAGAATCATCATTGACACTATAAAAGGTGTGTGTTTGTGTGTGTGTGTGGGGGTGGGGTCACGGTGGTTAACACGCTCGCTACCGTGTGCACTGCGTTTAATTTATTACGATTATTAAATCTGTTTTGTTAACGAGGGGAAAACCACGGGGCTTTTATCATCATCGCGATCCACACGCCCAGGTCTCCTGGGGTTTTATTTTATACGTATCCGGGCAAAGATGACACGAGAGGTTGGGCTAATACGGTTATGATCGACGTGCCACTTACACGCCACCAGATTTATAACGTCTGGTTATACTTCACTTCTGGAAAGTAAACTAATAGCCTATTTGTAGCAGTGCTACTGAAATAAATTAGATTACCGGATGACTCATGTAGACACCGTTTCCCATTATCGGATTATTTATGACCAGAAGAACCATAACGAGAGTGGCTACGAGTCTGAAGGCCCCGAGCAGACCTTAGAACGCGAAGGGGCCTGGTGGAATGAAAACGACCAGGCAAATGAGGGTAGCTCAGTCCATTAACCTGTACACTATCCCTCCAAAAATCGTTCCTCGGTCCCCCGCTGGAGGGTAATTGGCCTTTAAAGCCTTTAAGTCGTTCCCATTTTTAGTCTTATCAGATTACGTGTAAATGCACTCACCCTGCTCATTGCGGCTGAGCAATGAAAAGCAGGAACCTTCACTACTACTTGAGTACCACCCCTGTACACCTCCTCCATCCCTCTCCATCGCCTCTATCCCACCAGACTGAGACAACCCATCTGCCTCGTGGCGAGACATCAGGTCCCGGAGAGGGAACCGCATGGGGAGCTCTAGCTGACAGGAGTCTCACCCGTCTGGTGTCTAACGCTTTTCTGGTTCTTTTAACTGATGATCAGTTTATAGTGGTAGATTCTGGAACTCGTCCCAAAAAAAGAGCACTTCAGCGAGATGGCACTTGTATCTCTGACTCCCACCTCATCGGCTTCATCTAAATAGAACCGAAGTCTCGGTACATGATGGGATCTGTTCAAAATCATAACAAAATCCTGATGCTAAAGGAGATGAAGAAGGTTCTGGATGAAATGCCACCGACATAATGGGACACCCCCTCCACTGCCTCTGCTGTGTCCCCAAATTTGTTGGAACGGGTTATGGTAGATCCTTCATCTCTTCCAGTAGCACCAATCTCATTCTTAATTCTAGGGGGTATCATGCTAGGGGTTTGGGCAAGGAAGCTGCAGGTTGTGGGTCCAAACCCCATGTCTTGACCTGGTGCCCTCATATTGATAGGGTTGGCTGTATCATGATGTTCTGACTCCAGCCATTGAGTCACTTGGGAAACTTATAAGTCACGATGGATAAATGGCATTCACTCTCCTCTGAAATCTTTCCACAAGATTTTGGAGGGTTCTCGTGAGGTTACATACCGATGCTGGGTGAGAGAACCTGGAGGGTGTTGGTGATGGAGGTGCTGTCAAGTCTTTCCATGGCGAACGTAACCAATCATGTATTATGGACCTTAGCAGGTACAAGAGTCCTGGAACAGATAAAGGGCCTTTCCCAAACTGTTTCCACAATTTTGTATGTATGCAGACAAAAAAAAACCTCCTGTATTCAACAACTAAGAGGTGTCCGGATACTTATGAAACTTGAAGCAGCTACACCGAAACATCTAGGTCTTATTCCTGAGGCTGCAATTTAGACGCCATTAATCCCCGTCTTAATCTGTCCCCAAATCCCGGCTGTGTCCTGAGAAGGCCATAGCTCCCGCCATCTTGGCCCCATGCCACCCTGCCAGGGTTCATCCACCGAGACGGCTCTCCCGCCTCCACGTTATCTCCTCCATTCGGAACTGACCACAGAGCAGTAAACAGGGAGGCTGCAGGTGACCCCGCGACCACGACAGCATCTGGTCGAATTACTTAACTTTGCGCCCTGTAGACGTGTAATCCGGGATAATGCCGTTTTGTGTAGAGGGCACCAATCTGGATAAAGCAACAATCCCGTCCATCGTCTCACCCAGATTCCACCAGAACGGAGTCGACCGGAATACAGGCGCCGACTGCGCCGCAGTTTATAATCCGGCGGAATTGATCGAGAGATTCAAATCCATTACAGCGATTTGGATTATCGTGTCATTGTGGCGCTCTTTGGAAACGCTTAAGAAGCTGCAAATAATGATTCACCACAACAAGCCGACGAGAGAGAAACTGCAGCGTGCCAATCCAGAAAGACTGACATTATTGAGACACGTAAAGCTTCTGCTCTCGCAGCGGCTACAATACGGCTGAGTGACGTTTTAATTACCCGACTTCGGCTCGGCGCTCGCAAGATTCCGATTCAGAGGGTGGAGGAGATGAAAGAGAAACTGGGAAGAAAGCGGTGGCGAGAGAGCGAGAGGAGAGACGGCGAGAAATAGCATCAAATCACAGGGTTGCGTTTAGAGGGAGATGGAGAAACGCGTCCGCTTTCAATGCATACAGACACTCAGTATGGACAAAAGTATATGGACACGTCTTGAGTTTTTAAAGAACACACAGGCAGTTTGGGGAAGGCCCTGTACCCCAGGGCACAAAGTACCATCATGTATTAGGTGGTCCTTCCAGAGCCTTGACTTCAGCCCATCACCAGGACGCATGTCAGGCAGCGGTATTCAAACTTGGAAACAAATGTAAAGTCTCCTGCGTCATCGGGAGGTTCTGCCTCCCAGAGGCAGAGGGAGGTTCTGCCCACAGGGGTCAGACACCGATGTTGGACCAAAGAACATAATTCCCAATATTCATTCTAGCTGATTCCAAATGTTCAATGGAGTTAAACTCAGAGTTCTGGATTGGTCAATCACCCCCCCCTCAACTAACCCCCCCCCCCCCCAATCCCTTTAAGGAACCTCACACAAAAAAAAAAGGAACTGGCCTTCCCTAAGCTGTTCCCACAAAGCTGCCATGTCAGCTTTGATTTCATTTGTAGTAACCAATCACTGATAATATTTTGAAGCTACATCGTGGTGGTAGTACGTACGCAGCAGTGTGTAACAGCGCCCCCGGTGGAGATCTCCTGCGGGAACTAATGGATGTGTTGATGCTGAAGTGTAGCGCAGCGTGAACCGTTGATCCGCTGTGTGCAGTGCAAACAAAGAGGACGTCTCAGACGGGCAGCAGGTGAGAGGAGATGATAAAGGAGGCGCGTGCTGGAGGAATTAAAGCGGGAGGGGAATGTATGGAAATAAAATATATAAAAAAATAATAATAAAAAAAAGAAAGAAAGAAGTGAAAGACCTCAGATAGACATCGTGTCGTGTGTTTATGCAGTCTGGGAAGCTTTCGCCTGCTGTGCACCATCAGTCATTTCTGCCACCAGGTGTGTGTGTGTGTGTGTGTGTGTGTGTGTGTGTAAGGATGTCCTATATAAACCCTCATATAAAAGATTTGAGGGAAAACCAGGGAAGAAAAACCCACAAAACTTTTATGTGCCTCCACACAGCTCCTGGTCTCTTCTCTCAAAC
>JAOUQT010107436.1:0-19531 GCA_025769995.1 Xyliphius kryptos | reverse complement strand
AACATATACAATACCATTGTGATGTGGTAGATGGGAACACTTCATGCAGCTCCATGTACCCTGACCTAACTAGAAGCTTTCAGGCTCAGAATCATAATTCAGGACACCGACCCATTTGTTTAAGCAAAGTTAAGTCATTTTACAATTTAAATAGTTTTAACCTGATGTTACGCATAATCTGGAGACTTGCATACATCAAAGTATTTTGCAAGAAGCAAGCACTGTGGTAGACGAGTTAAGATGGTTTGGTTTATATTGAACTTGAACTAAACAGTATTGCCAAAAGAAAATAACTATGTTTTTTATCATAGAATTTTAAAACAGGAACACACCCTCACCAGATGCCTTTTAACCAATATGAATAATGCTTGGAAAGTTATGTCTGAATACTTGCAAAGGCATTCAACCCTATGCTGCCTCCACACAGTGTGTATGTGAGTAAAGGGTTTGTCTGCTAGCCTTGTGTTCATTGTCAGGATGCTGAGGGAAAGGCTCATCACTGAAAATATGCATTTAATCTTGACAAGCCTTACTTATTTAGTTAGAATACCAATAACAACCTATTTTATCCTTAGCATCAGTGTTACTAACCCTGACAACCGGCAAGTATGCCGTGATGCATCACACTACATGTTTTAGATGACGGTAATTCTTCCATAATAGAAATAGAAATAGTTCCCCCTGTGCTTTAAACCTGAAGGTCATTAAATGAAGAATCACAGACATTTTCTGCATCTGAAAAGCCTTGATATCTGTATAATAGGCACACATGCAGAACTATTAAATTGTTATTTTAAGATGCAACAGCTTTTTTTTTTTTAAACATTTTTATGTAAAGCCTATTAAAACATAACTGTACATAGATGAAGAGATTTGTGTGCATGCCAGTTTGTGTGTTGCTGTCGTATGTACTGGTACTGTTTGATCACACTGTGTTTGCTGCATTGTCGCAGAGAATTTGTGAACAGCCCAAACGCAAGATTTGCTCAATGTGATACTAATATGATGTACATTTTATATCGAGTACAGTTCAACTGTAGATATGTTGTATTTTGGCTTCGGTAAAAATCTGCAGCACACAAACACCCAAGCAGACAGCTTTGGGCTTTTATAGATAACTGCTTATTTCATAGCTTTTTTAAAAAGTAAAATGAGAGTTTATTACCTACCTTTAAAGCTAAAAACTTAATGTGGGTAGTCTTATTATGAGAGCATGTAGAACAAATAAAGGGGGGAAGGGGGCAGCGTCCCAAAAAAAATATAGTGTTAAGTGATAACCTGCCATTTTGATGTATATTCGCTTTACCGCTTAGTGATCTTCATGGTGTTTTTTCAGTCATTTGTAGTCTTTAAAGGTGACATGTTTAAGTAGACAGTGTCAAAATCTAGTGATGTAGGAGCTGATAGATTTGTTGAACACATTTGTTTAGAGGTAAACCAATGACTATAGAGGTTTTTTTTTTTTTTTTTTTTTTAGTGTTTAAACTGTAACTAGAAAGACTATTATTAGCTTCATGCAAAAAGCATTGTACATCGAGGATCCTGTTGCTGCTGTTTATTGTTTTAAGCCGATAGGTTTGTTGAATCCCACTGCAAATTGTTTAATGCTTTGGAGTTGCATCTCATTTTAGTGTTCAGCTGCACAGCTTCGTTTTTTTCTGTTCTGTTGTATGTGAATCAGCTTTGAAGGAGGCTTCATACTATTTAGCTGAACATTTGCTTCATATATTAGACCAGGGGCTTTAAAATTATGCACATAGCATGAGGCCTCTAGGACTGGACTTGAAAAAAGCTGGCTTGGTGCACTGAAAAGTTTTGCTCTGCTTCAAATAGATAATTTAATATCTTTTTTACATTTTCATTTAAACTGCTGTTTTGGTAGAGTGGGATAATGTTCAGTGAATCACTGTTGCATCAGTTCACTCAATACATTCTCCTTTTTGAAACGTCACACATTTTTTATTGCAAATATATTACGCGGACAGGTGCCAAATATACAGGGACAGTATTGTATAAGTTTATACTGTACAATTGTTATTTGTCGAACAAAGCCTTTGTAACTGTTGCATTTTTTTGTAGATTTTGTATGGTAACCTGTATTTTGTGACAGTCAATTTGAGGCATAGAAGTCTTATAAAACAATGAATAAATCTAGAAATAAAGCACATATTTTTCTTGACTCATTACTCCAACACGTCAAAACAATATTGATGATTCACTGTTTGTTTAAACCTTATGATGTAATGCTGTGAAAATGTATGGGTCTAATTTATTAAGAGATGAATTGTCATGATTAGTAATCATTTTTGTAATGAAACATAAATCTGCTTTTTTGTGATTGATGCAGATTAAGGTGCAGCTCAAAATGTACATACCCCTGAGTAGAGAGACATTAGAAAAATAGACAAATCAACTGGTAGATATGACTTGGAATTGACAGATTAATATATCTATTCCTTAATGTGCCGTTAGAATGTCGAATCTTGCTATCATTTTAAACATATTTGCATTTTAAGTGGCACAGTTCTTAATACAGCTAACGATTGAACGGTCTTGTCATTGGTCAATGGACATATTTCTCCTTTTGTATTTTAAATTATGGTTAAGAGTGATTTGCAGATTAGCACAAGTTTACCTTGGCAGACATTTTCGAATTACTGCCAACTCATTCCACAGTCAGTGTTGGTCTTTACAGATTACATACTGTCTGTTTATGCAACTGTTAGCAATGGGTGTGTCTAATGTAGCTGAAACCACAAGATCTAAGGGATGCTCATAAGAATTAGGCCATGCTAATTATTTAGCATGTAGCTTTGATTGTACACGTTTCTAGTCTGAACAGAAAACAAAACGTCCATGGTCCATTTTAAATTGTTTTTCGTAACTTTAACAATGTCAGTCTTTATTTTTTAAAACATTACATACTGACAAAGCAGTTTATTGTTTTGCATTTATAAACACTTACATTTTATTTGCTTATTTTAATGTATCTTTTGATCTTTTTGAAACAAAACTGGTGATCTATTTTGAGGACATTATCAAGTACCACATTAGTGTTCATCAAATTAGGAGACATTTCTGCATATCTTCATTGTTTTTCCAAACCATTAAATTGTAGTCTTATGGTACTGAGATGGGTTCAGGGTAGATTTTAGCAGCTCAGAGTAAATTTAGCTTAGTGTTTTTTCTGTTTTTTTTTTTTTTTAATTAGAAATATAAGTATTTGGTCATGCTATTAAGTTAATGTGCAATGTTCCTGAATTTGCTGCATTTAAAATTTTAATATTACTACAGAACGGTAACAGGTAATAACATGCAAGTGAAAATTGAGGGTTGTTTTATGTAACATCCTTAAAAATGTCGTGCTTGATGGCTCTGTGCAATTTAGTTCCTAATGACTAATTTACTTAAGCAAAACAACTAGAGCAAGTTGACTGACTGGTTAAATTACAATCGATCAAAAAGTCATATGGAGTACTGTACTTAAATAGCTAGTAGAAAAGCCTGTAAAATCATTTTAATTCCCTTGAGGTGACAGGTAAGCATTACAAAATCACCTCTTTTAAATCTTACTGCAGGTTTGAGCTTTTAAATGTTAAGTAATGCAAGTGCAACACGGGTAAAGTGACTGTGCAATCATTAGAAGTGTGCAAACACATGGCTCTCACGCCTGCACTGCAGCCGTTACCTGTCAGACAGGTAAACCGAAGCAGTTCTCCCAGCTCCTAACAGAATCAAGTTTTCCTGTGTGGCTTTAAAGTGCCACACCTCTTTTTAACTGTCCCATGAAGAATAATGAAAATACAGAGAAGAACTAGTCCTGACTGTTGAGCTTTGATGCCGATATGTCAATATTTTCTGTTAAATCTGCCAAGTTACATAGGAGCTCATTTGTCCCAGCTTGCCCTTGTTTGACTGATTCCTTAGAACTGACTGACTTACATAGATCCAGTAGAAATATACATAGAAATATTCAGTATTAAACATGTATATTCTATGTATTTTTTTTGGGCCAAATATTTATATTTTAATATTTGTCAAATAACAAAGTTATGTTTTTTGCTTGTTAACACCTCTCTACATTTTATCAAAGCAAATTTTTAACGTATATTTAAATATATTTTTAAAATCAGCTTACATGTCAAACACTTCACTCTAAACACCTGTACTGTATACATTAATGCACTGTTCTAATAAGGTTAAGGAATAAATCTATACACATACAGTTAACATTTTACAAAATACTATTTACTGGTGCTACAAATCAAAAACATTCAGTAACTCATACATCCATTCAAGTGTGGGAAGTTAAATGTTGTGCTAAACAGTAAAATTAAATAGAACTTTAAAACTTTTTTTATGAAAATATTTTACATATTTTTCTTATTAAATTACTAAATATTAAATTATTGAAATATCTATACAAGCTTTCCCCCTTTTTATTACAGTTTTGTTGAAATTTTGTATAAACATTTATCTATATTTGTCTACATAATGACCATAATTGGGCCCCACCAGTGGAGAAGTACTTCTAACCCACAATTCTTCCAAAACCAGGGATGGCACTCTGGCCTTCACCAAATATAGAGCTGACTGGTCTGCCCAGAGAGTGTAATTTTAATTTCGCTAGAACAGAATATCTGATTATTACTCATTAGATTTTTTTTCCCCCTCTATTCAGCAAACTATTCAGTTCTGGAGGTTCTATACTTGTGCTTTTTAGACATATTTTAACAACAAAATTATAGACTGTTTAAGTTTATTTTCTATAAGCACTTTTTTTTAATAGTGTATTATTTTAAAGCAGTGTTACAATTGTGTGAAACTTGAAGAAAGTGAATAAGACTCAGTGGGAGGCCCTGGGCAGACTGACAGTATTAATAGGTGGTAACAGTAAGTATAAATTATATGCATACATTTAATACAACAGTACAAATAAACATCAACATACATGGGGAAAAAAAAAACGTTTTAGCTAAAAGTCAGTTTTCAGTAAGCACTGCTGATTAGACATGATGAGTGATTCCAACCTTTTGTGGTCAAATTGATCCAAGAAAACACTGGAGTAATCAGACATATTTATTTAAATATGAGTGATGTTTATAACAATGTTTAAACAATTTTTTAATTATTTGCTTTAAAGTATATACTTTGGAGAGTGATCTGTTCTGTGGTTTGTAAACTGTTAAGTATGCCTCAGGTTGGCATCTATTGGAGTTCTACACATATAAGAAGTTTGGAAAAAGCAAAGCCAAAGGTTTGTGAACCAGGTTCGAATCCCAATCTGGATGGAGTTTCCATGTTCTCTCAGTGTCTGCATGGGTTTTTCCATGTTCTCCAGTTTCCTCTCACAGTCCAAAAATATGGATTCAAGGTGAATTTGCTGCTCTAAATTGCCCTAATATAGTGTGTGCATCTCTTTGTATGTGCTCAGCAATAGGCGGTGTACCTGCCTTTCACCAAAAACTTTTTCCCTGGATGGGCATTGGGGACCACCTTGATACTAGCGGAGGATTAAGATTATGAGATAAGACAATAATTCTGTTCTACATTTTTGTAGTGTAATAACTTGTAGAATAAATAAAAGCGACAATTGTATCCATCCATCCATTATCTTCCACTTATTCCTCTACTAGGCTCACGGTGGGGTTCCCCATGCATGCCCATCCAGGGGAGAGCATCTCGGGCGCTGGGCAGATACCCCCAGGACAGGGTGCCAATTCATCGCTGGGTACACACTCACTCACACATCCACACACACATACATAAATTATATGGAGGTCATTTAGAGCTCTCAATTTACCTGGAATACATGTTTTGGACTGTGGAAGGAACCCGGAGAAAACCCATGCGGACACGGGGAGGACATGGAAACTCCACCCAGATCGGGATTCGCGCTGAAAGGAGAACATGCTAGGCTAGAAAGTGCTGGGCTAGAAAAAACAAACAAGAAAATAACATTTTTTTCAAGGATAGGTTAGTTATTTTTATATTGTTATAACGTTTTTACAGTCACTACCAAAGAGAAAGAAAATGGGATGTTTTATAAAACTGCTGAAAGGGTAAAGCTGAAACAGATGACCTGTCGTTGAGGACGTAGGGAGGTTATTATTATTTACGGTTCGGTAATGCAGCACCAGACGGGTTTAAATGTAGAGATTTGAGTTGGATTAGGGATTAGGATTGGCGTTGTGGTTGAATGCGTTCAGGCGCCTCCTTTTCAGGAAAACACGTCGAGTCGACACGAGGAAAGATGAGGACATTTATCTCTTTGTCCCGCCTTCCAATTTACGCTCGCGCTCACCTGCACAAAGCTCACCTGTTGTGGTGTGTCGAGCTGAGTTTAACATTTCCAACGTTTTACTTCCTTGCGTTCTGCGTCGTTTACCTTCATCTACATGGTTCTAAAGAAGACTAATGTCGGACTTAACGGCAGGCGGGTGTAGGCACTCAGACATGTTTTTTTGAGCTTTATTTTTAATAGTTTGCTGTACAGTTTTCAAGGCTGTCATTGAGTTGCAAAGGCTACGCTACTGTGAAGTTTCCCAAAAGAAAAGACGGATAAACTTTTCTGTCCACATTCATGGCTCAAGAAGAGAGGTAAAATCATCTGATAAAATGTGTATTTCTGTGTAACATTATGTCAAACTTCTCTTCACAGCGCTGGCTTGTGCTTAGGCTCATAAAATACTCATTCACTCACAACCAACGTACTGAAGGAAGGGGCAATGTGCTTTTGTCATGTCTCTCGGCTGTGTTATCTTTACAAACTCGCTAAAATATGACCTCTGCTTTCCCCAATCTTAACATATTAACCTGGATTCCCAGACATTCTCTTGTGTACTTCCACTCAGCAGTATCTCTATCCATTGGGACATTGTGTTGTGTTGTAGGGATTGTAAAGAGAGAGCTCTGGGAATAACAGGATCTTGGTGTAGCTCTTTGTTGGTTCCTGAACCCCTTAGGCACCAAGAGGTGTCGGTTCTATTTAATACAAGTCTGCTTTGGCAAATGGCTCACCTCTGTGAACAAAGGCTTTTCCCCATGATTCATTAAAGCTGAACTGCACAGACCTGCAAACATTTCACAAGTGCACTTTATAATATGCATCCACCACAGATGGTTATCTTTGTGCTGTTGCAGTCGTTACAATGTTTACTGTTTAGTGTCCATAAGTACCCATTAGTGCTTACTGATGAATAGCACTCCATTAAACAATACACTAGGAACGAAAACAATACTGAGTGGGCAAAAAAAGGAAATTTGTTAAAAATCAAGACCTTTTTGTTAATAACCTTCAAAATATGTTGTTTGTTGGTGATGTGGCTTCTTGTGCTATTCATATCCTAATAGGAAATATTTTTATTACATTTAACAAATTGTACATACTTGTTAATGCTCTGTTTTGATCCATCTATCCATTATCTTCTGCTTATTCCTCTACTATGGTCGCAGTGGGGTTCTCCATGCCCATCCAGGGGAGAATATCTCGGGCGCTGGGCAGATACACCCAGGACAGGGAGCCAATCCATCGCTGAGCACACACTCACTCACACTTAAACACACACACTATACGGGGCAATTTAGAGCATTCAGTTTACCTGGAATCCATGTTTTTGTACTGTGGGAGGAAACTGGAGAACTCAGTGAAAACCCATGCAGACATGGAGAGAACATGGAAACTCCACCCAGATCGGGATTTGAACCGAGAATCCTCAGCGCTGAGAGGCAAATGTGCTAACCACCATGCTACCTGCTTCCACATAATGTTTTATTTTATTTTTGCTCATTGTCTAAACACCTTAATAGTGTTGTGCAAATTAAATTAGAATGATTTAAGTGTTGCTATGTGATACAGTAAACGACTGGTAGTAGTGGTTCCCAATGAGACATCCATCCTGTCACGCCGTGTCTTCACGAACGAGGATGAAGCCTGGAGGGCTTATCTGGAGAACCCTCTTACAGCTGCCACAAAAGCCATGATGAGCATCAATGGAGATGAAGACAGTGTAGCAGCACTTGGTTTGCTCTATGAATACTACAAGGTTAGAAGCTATTAAGGGCTATTTATTTAAACTTACTTTGTTATTAGTATATTACTTATATAGTGGTTGCCAGCTTCCTATTTAGATTGCTATTCTGTAATGTTACTTCTGCTTCACAGGTTCCTAAAGAGAAGAGGCTTGTGCCTGTTGCTAAAACTGTGGAGGAAGAAAGGAGGTTTGCTGTGACCCATGTTTACTGAGTTGTTTACAGTTGACAGTGTGTAGTGTAGGACCAAGATTAAAGTAGAACTAGTTATCTCCAGATTTTGGGCAATTATTATTATTAATAATAATAATCAATTATTATTTTTACCTATTTTATGACTGTGAACAACAATGAATTAGGACATTGCCATAAGTCCTAGAAAGTAGAACTTTCTCAAAATTGTTGATCTACAGAGACTGCACTTTGCATGCTTTGTGAGCATATACAGACATACCAACAATATTCTGTGTAAACCTATAAACTGTTTGTCTAGACTGCAATGTACTAGTGAACTGCAGCTTAAAATATAATAGATTTTCTTTGTGGGTTAATGCTTGAAGTGGTCTGTAGGTTTCAGGCAATTGCTTTAGATCAGTTATTTTTTTCTGAAACAATTTTTAAAAAAATGTTTGACTTTGGTCCAATAATCCTTTACTATCATTAATGACTATTTGTATTTGTTACACAGAGCCTGGCTTGCTAGTGTGGAAAACATGGATGAGCGAACACCAGTCACGAGGTCTCATCCAGTCAATTTAAGTACAGAATCTCGCAACACCGATACGAAGCGAGATTCATATAGCTCATTGCCTGTAGAGATGGGGGTGTTGTCCAATGTAAAGTCAGAGGTTTATCCCAACCTGCAGCAAATAAGGCCACAATACCAGCATTTACACTATCAGCAGTCCAATCAGGAGGCACACAGTGGCTTTGGGAAGGATGAACAGAAAAATATTCCAGATAGCACATTCGAAGATTCATACACTGGGGAGAATGTGGTAAGAGTTTGTTTGTACTTGTTAGTATTTAAAATGTTTTTAATTTTTATTCACACATACAGAAAACTTCAGCTAATATTCATAACTTTGAAATGTCTGTGCACTTAGCATAAATACAGAATTCCAACCAGTGTTGAAGGTCAAGACACCTTATATGAGCAGCCGGTAATGTAAGTATTTTTTTTTTTTTTTGTAGTGAACTTATAAAAGGAAGAGGTAAAATAGGCTTAACTTATATCATTTGATTTTTGTATTTTAGGGACAAGCTTCAATACAGTATCGAAGCTAGCTGCTCAGTGCGGCAAAAGCCAGGCGACGGGCCAATGATCTATCTGAACCGTGGCCAATTCTATGGCATCACACTTCGTGATCTGGGAACCAGTAAAGGAGTGTGTCATCCTATCAGCAAACTAAGGGTATGTGTCAATATTATCAATGCTACTGTCAGGATTGGGCAGATATTCTTCTTATGAACTGTGCACTGATGATTGCTATGGACAGGATAAAATGTTTTTTTTAATGCATTTGGTTTTACTATTACACTGTTTCCTTAGTGGTGGCTGCTCTCACAATTTAATATAGACTGATTTTTAAACACATGACTGCATTTAGAGTTCTATGCATTTTTGTCTCTTTCTCTGTCAGAGTGTAGTGATGGTGGTGTTTGGAGAGGATAAATGTCGTGAAGAGCAATTAAAACACTGGAACTACTGGCACACTCGTCAACACACTGCCAAGCAAAGAGTACTGGATGTTGGTAAGAGAATTTTAAAATAAATTTAGATGCCCCTCCCTACCCCAGTTCCTTCTTTTTTTGGCCTTATCGGTATAATTTACTTTTGCCTTTGCCTTTTGTGTGTTCTTGTAAATGCAGTGTTAGTCTAAAGCCTTAGGCAGTGTAATCTGTCACCTTAACTCCCAGATGGGAAAAGGTCTTTACAATAGGCAGATGTTGGGCCAGATACAGGGGCTGGGTAGTTGCTGTCGAAAGACCACTGTGGTGGTCTAATCAGCAGCAGGTGGCATACCTACAGTAAATGTTGCCACATTATGGTGGGCTTGAAACCTGATATGCTATAATGATTTGAATAACAGAATTCGTGTCCTGGTGCCTAGGGTGTAGATCAGGATTTGAATAGAGGTGTTAATAGCTGTGGGGTGTTTTGGGTTTAAAAGACACAAGACACAACTTGGTCTGAAACCAAGGCCTCATCTTGAATGTCTTTTTATTTAGGATGCTTACAACCCATTACTTGTGTCCCTGTGTAAATATGAATATGGTGTTTATGTTCATAATTCTGTTTTGTGTAGCTGATTACAAAGAAAGTTTTAACACAATTGGAAATCTGGAAGAAATTGCTTACAATGCTATATCTTTCACATGGGACATCAATGAGGAAGCAAAGGTAAGAAAACTCCTTACTGTTTTTCTTACACTAGTATTGTTGAGAAGTGATTTTTAATAGTATTACTTTGGTCTGATATGCTCACTGGTTACAATTGCTAGGGTGCCGTTGATTACTGTATAAAAATGTTTTAGTCAGTACAATCTGATTAGTATGTACATATTTTTCTGCATTGTTCCAAAATAAACTGTTCTTAAGAGGAGTATTTCATTTTGTCTACTTGGATCTAAATCCTTAGGGACAAAATATTTTGCAACTACCTGTAAAAGTCTGGGATATT
The DNA here is from genome assembly GCA_025769995.1 of Xyliphius kryptos. Lineage (NCBI taxonomy): Eukaryota > Metazoa > Chordata > Actinopteri > Siluriformes > Aspredinidae > Xyliphius > Xyliphius kryptos. The sequence continues at coordinate 8,816 of JAOUQT010107436.1, read as the reverse complement.
CGTTAATATGCTGTCATCTGAAACGTATTTAGGCACAACCCCAATTGTTTATACAGAACACCTCTGTGAAATCAGGCTGCAATTGGTTAAAAAATGTCCTCACATTAAAACACCATGTTATCAATACATTTCTTAGAATCATTTACCATCTCAAAAACTGTTACTATGCTATGGAGGTCATAAAAAAACATCTTAACCATTAGTTTAAAAAAATAATAAAGGAAATTAATATAGCATGCAGAAAACAATGTATCCAAAGGCTATAATAATAGAACTGCAAAGTGCATACAAAATCTGGTACACCTTCTTTAAAGTCTTTGTCTTAAGGTGACTCGAATTAGCAACACCCCATGACAATTTACCTCTGTGTCATTAGTATTTAACAAAAAATAATGCCAAAATGCAGAAACGGTGTGTTAATACACTATTACCCTTTTAATAGAGATTAAGATGATAGCTGCAATTAAGACGATAATTAAATGCTCTTGATTATTCAATCATCGGCAACAGTGACCACCTTTTTTTAACAGTTCTTTTGTTTTGTCATTCACAAATTAGTCCATTATTTCACAGTAAGAAATTGTTTACATATGGAAAAAATTAACCGTTCAAAAGTGTGTGTACATTACAGAAAATTTACCCCAAGTAATTTAAAAATGGTAAATGTTTACTTTATGCCATTTAGAATTACTACTAAACAGTAGTTTGTTCTTAACGTTTGCTGTCTAACATAATTAATAGCTACTCTAGACTTTCTCATTACAACGCTACAGAAGCTCATCAACTCTGTACAATACCCTTGTTCTTGAAGATTGGTACAAGTACTTTTTGCATCCATTCCTCAGACATTGTCTCGTTCTCCAGAATCTCATTGAACAACCTACTAAAAAACACAACTTCCAGCTCTCCAAGACATGTCCATACATTTACTGCCTTTCTCTACTTCATTTCATCTTTTTAAAGCTTTCCTCACTTTATCCTTGTTAATATTTGCTACATCATGTTCTACTATTTATAGGCCATCAATCCTTTTTTCCCTGCCATTCTCAACATTCATCAGCTCATCAAAATACTCCTTTTATCTTTCCCTCATCTGCTTCTCACCTATAAATATATATTTGACTACCCTGACATGCTGCACATCCTTACCAGCTCTATCTCTCTGTCTTGTCTACCTTTACAACTCCTCATCTTCTGTACTGTCTAACCTCTCATATAACTCCTCATAGGCCTTCTGCTTGGCCTTTGCTACCTCCCTCTTTGCTCTATACCGCGCCTTTTTGTACTCCTATCTTCAGTCCTCTCTCTGTCTCTCTCTTTTTTTTTTTTTTTTTTTTTTTTTTTTTTTTTTTTTTTTTTTTGCGCTGTCCTCTTCCCCAGAATAACCTCCTGCACTCTCGTTCCACCACCAGGTTTCCCTGCTGTTTTTGCCTGTACAGATGACCCACCCAATACCTTTCTGCCTGTCTGTGTAATCAATGTTGCTGCTGCAACCCAGTCATCTACATAAAGCTGTTCTCAACTCCTCTCTGAACTCCTCACAACATTCCTCTTTTCTCAACTTCCATAATTTGGTCCTCTGCTCTGCCCTTGTCCTCTTGCTCTTTCTAACCACTAGATTCATCCTGCACATCACCATTATATGCTGTCTAGCTACACTCTCTCCTGCTTTTACCTCACAATGTTAATCTAATTCAAATGTTGTGGTGGAGCTGTTTATAAATGAATATTACAGAATGTATGGAAATTCAACAACGACATAGAGAAAAACTGGCCAACATTTCTACAGAATAATCTGAGAGACTGATAATCAGGCAAAAAAGTTACTTCTAATTGATTTAATGGGATGTACACTGCTTAAAAAATAAAGGGAACACTAAAATAACTAGATCTCAATGAATACAGTATTTAAGTTGAAAATCATTATTTAGTGAAGAGTGGAATGCTTTGAGAACAAAAATAACATTAAAATGATCAAAGTGTAAATCAAAATGATTGTCCCATGGAGGTCTGGATTTGGAATCATTCTCAAAATCATAATGGAAAATCAAATGACAGGCTGATCCAACTTCGGTGGAAATTCCTCAAGACAAGTTAAAAGGAGGCTCAGTAATGTGTGGCCTGTATGACCACCCTACAACACCTGGGCCGCTCCTGATGAGGCAGCGGATGTTCTCTCCTACGGCCCCCTCTATGTTTCCTGATGTACTGGCCTGTCTCCTGGAATCGGCTCAATGCTCTGGACACCGTGCTGACAGACACAGCAAACCTTCTTGCCACAGCTCGCATTGATGTGCCATCCTGATTAAGCTGCACTACCTGAGCAACTTCTTTTGGTTGTAGACACCGCCTGATGCTACCTCTATGTTGAGAGAACTGACCAAATGCAAACATGATGAAAACATCAGCCAGAAAGGATGATGACATGTTGGTGGTTACCAACTGCAGAAGCATTCCTTTATAGTGGTTAAAAACCTTTCATTTCTACCTGTTGTCTGTTCCATTTGCACAACAGCAAGTGAAATTGATTCATAATCAGTGTTGCTTCCTAACCTACTTTTTTTTCAGTCATACCAAGTTGATTAGAATGACTCAAAACATAGAATGATTTCAAAACTTTTCCATGACTGCTTGTTTGCTTTGTATATAAGAAGTGACACTGGTGTCAAATTCCTTTAGTCATTGTTTAAGATTGGTCAGACCAGAGAATACTAACAAATCAATGTGTGATGACCTTCAATCAGGCAATGTAGTAATTTGGCTGAAAAGCGCTTACAGTGGTGTGAAAAAGTGTTTGCCCCTGTTCTTGTTTCCTGTTTTTTTTTGCATGTTTGTCACACTTAAGTGTTTCTGAAAATAAAATCAATTTAAATAGTTGTCAAAAATAACACAAGTAAACACAAAATGCAATTTGTGAATAAAGATGTTTCATTAAGGGAGAAAAAATATATCCAAACCTTCATGGCCCTGTGTGAAAAAAGGGTTGCCTCCCCCCTTGTTAAAACATAGTTTAATTGTTGTTAATGACACCTGAGTACATGGCCTTTAGCCACACCCTGGCCTGATTAATGCCACACCTGTTCTCAATCAAGACATCACATAAATAGTACCTGCCATACAAAGTGAAGTCCACCAAAGGATCTTTAAAAGCTACACATCATGCCGAGATACGATGAAATTCAGGAACAATTGAGGAAGAAAGTAATTAAGATATAGAATTTACTTTACATTTAGTCATTTAGCAGATGCTTTTATCCAAAGTGACTTACAAATGAAATAGCACAAGTCAGTAGTTTTAGGAAAAAAATGGAAAGGGTTATAAAAGCCATTTCCAAAGCTTTGGGAATCCAGCGAACCACAGTGAGAGCCATTCTCCTTAATTGGTGAAGACATGGCACAGTGGTGAACCTTTCTAGGTCACCCAAAATTACAGGAAGAGTGCAGCGACGACTCATTCAAGAGGTCACAAAAGACCCCACAACATTGTCCAAAGAACTGCAGGCCTCTGCAGGAGTTTCAAGAAGAAAACAACTTCTAAGCAAAATGAACATTAAAGCTCGTCTCAGTTTTTCCAAAACACATCTTGATGATCCCCATGACTTTTGGGAAAACCTACTGTGGACCGATGAGACAAAAGATAAAGTTCTTGGAAGGTGTGTCCCCCATTAAATCTGGATAAAAAAGAGACACTGCATTTCAGAAAAAGAACTTTTATACCAAATATGGTGGTAGTTTAATGGTCTGGGGCTGTTTTGCTGCTTCAGGAACTGGAAGACTTGCTGTGATAAATGGAACTATGAATCCTGCTGTCTACCAAACGATCTAGAAGGAGAATGTCCGACCATCTGTTTGTGGTCTCAAGCTGACAAGAACTTGGGTTCTGCAGCAGGACAATAATCCAAAACACACCAGCAAGTCCACCTCTGAATGGCTGAAAAAAAACAAAATGAAAACTTTAGTCAAAGTCCTGACATGAATCCTATTGAGATGCTGTGATAAGACCTTAAAAAGGCCGATCATGCTTGAAAACCCTCTTATGTAACTGAATTAGAACAATTTTATAAAGATAAGTGGGCCAAAATTCCTCCAGAATGCTGTAAAAGACTCATTGCATGTTATCGCAAATGCTTAGTTGTAGTTGTTGCCACTAAAGGTTGCCCAACAAGTTATTAGGTTTAGGGGCAATCACTCTTTTTCACACAGGGCCACCGAGTTTTTTTTTTTTTTTTTTTCTTTTTTAATAATAAACTCCTTTATTTACAAATTGCATTTTGTCATTTTTGAATTTTTAAACAGGAAATGAGGAAGGGGCAAACACCACTGTATATACTGGATCAATAAAAGTTTAAATTATCCAGTCAGCTAAAACTGTGAAAGATTTACCTTGGTAAAGACCCCATCCATTTCCTTTCTAATGACAGTGAAAAATTGTAATTTTTAAAGATGCCAAAACCAACTGAAATCACTTTTTCATGCCAAAAGATTATTTGAAAGGCTTGGCTATAAAAAAAAAAATCTCCAAATCACCACATAAAAGCTAATTGAGCAAGACCCTTAACCCTCATTGCTCCAGGGTCCTGTTTCAACCCTGTATTCTGACCCCAACCAAGTTGGGATCCTTGTAAGTCGCTTTGGATAAAAGCGTCTGCTAAATAACTAAATGTAAATGTATGTAATGTAATTGGACAGATAAAGTAATATTTTTCAGCAACAATCCTAAAGGTTTTGGCACAAAATGAAAGATGACTAACAAGCCAATATTTGGTAGGGCTGTTTTTCCACCCTCTTAGGTCGCATTTGTGAAGAACAAAACACCAGTACATATTATTAATAAAAATTCATGCATATTTTCTGCCTAAAATATGGTCAACACATTATTTACTGAACATAAAATCAAACTTCTATGTTTGTCTTAGTCCCTTGATGTAAATGCTATGGGAGAGAAGTGTGTACATGGGTGACCGAGGATCTAAAATTTGAATTTGCTAAAAGTTCTTGCTTAGTGATATGTGATATAATAGAAGATTTAATGCTGTTAGATTGTATATAATATTATATAGATATTTTTTCCCTAAATAATTTAAAGCTTTTCTAGAAGTAGACATGTAAGTATTAATTCAGTAGGATATTAATGTATTAACCGAATGTGAATTTTTTTTTTTTTTTTTCTAGGGGATTTTAACAATTCCAATGAACTGTATGTGATCATTAAAACTGTAAATTGTTCTGGTTAAAGTTGCATTACTGGTAATGCTGTTTTACAACATCTAAATTGCCCAACTTTAACCTTTTGTATTTTAACATAAAGCACTCATAAAGAGCATTAAGGATTGACTCTTTGTACTGTTTGATGAGAGTGCACTAAACCTAAAAAAATCTGTTCATGGCTTATTAACTAATTGCTGTGGAAAATGATCACATGACCGTGTGAAAAGAAGTGGTTCTCACATCATGTCTTTTAGTAGACAAAAGCTACAGGTACAGACATGAAGCCTGAGAAGCCTGTCAGTGGGAAAAAATGTTCCATTTAGTGAATAACATTTCCTGCATTTCATCATTCAAAAGTGGCTTTTCCAGTGTCTCTTGGCATCAGATATTTTTACAGTTGAAATCAACAGCCATTTAGCTTATTTGAATAACTAGACTGCTTTGGCAGATTAAACGAAGTAGCACACTGTTTTCAAAATCACATGACTGATCTAAGGTGAAGCCTTGTAACACTTTCTAATCTCAAGTTGTCATCTATTTATGTGCAACTTTACAACCACTTAGTTGGTGTCATTTCAACCCCCTTTTTACTCTCAATTTCTCTGTATCAGCTTTCAGTTTGTTTTTGGTTGACAGACTTCGAGTCATAGTTCATAAAAGACATAGTCATTGCTTTAAAACAAAAAAAGAACTGTTAAAATAAGTAGCTAAATAAAAAAAATCAATAAGTATTTGTGAATACTTAGAAAGCAATAAGATACCTGAATGGTGTAGAGACAGTGTTGCATTAGGGAGTTTTTATGTTTTCATATTAACAGGCCAGTTGTTTACAAACATGGTGGAAGTAAGTTCTTGCCATTTTGCAGTCTCAGGTCAATAGACATTTGAATACTGTAGTTTTTAATAATTTTAAATCATAGTATTGAATACTGTTTATGCTGCTTTTCAAAACTAAAATCACTTTTTTATATGATTATAATTTGTCACTTGTTAATTTAATTTTTGATCGTGCAATTTATTTGTCAGGTTTGACAAACTAATTTATAGACAGTTCAGAACACAGCCTCACATCTGACAGACTGTCTACTTTTATCTGTTTAATTATTATCAAAAGCTACAAAGCTTTACACATACCAGAACTTGTATACTGAACTTATTTGTTTAAAAAAATCTCAAAAGGAGTTGTCTTTTAGAATAATTTAACACCTTTTTTTTTTATTTTTTATTTTTATAGGTATTTATCACCGTAAACTGTTTGAGTACAGATTTCTCCTCTCAGAAGGGAGTAAAGGGGCTTCCACTTATGATTCAGATAGATACCTACAGCTACAACAACAGGAGTAACAAGCCCATTCACAGAGCTTATTGCCAAATTAAGGTTTTCTGCGATAAGGTCAGTAAGAACATTCCTGTAAATGTCCCAAAGAGTTAAGAGCATAATAAACCTAGTATTGCATTGTAACTATCTAGCTGGTCAAATATTGATGCTTTTATATGTTCTTTAAATTCGTTATCACATGCAAGTGCTTTATAGGGTGCTGAGCGCAAGATTCGGGATGAAGAGAGAAAGCAGATTCGAAAAAAGATAAAGGGCCATATGACAGGTGGTCAAAGTCACAATGGTAAGTGCATGACTAACTGATCAAGTACACATATACGAGCTACATTTGTTATTACTTGACATGACATCATCTCTTGTTTATAAAAGCACATAAACCGTGGTTGTTGAATGTTCCATTAATATGATGTATTGGTTTTTCTCCATGCTTAGAGCACACACATAAGAACCGCAAAATATGATGGCTATTTCTGCGACTGAATAAGCAAATAATTTTTTCTTGCATTGACCATTAGTAATGTTTCATTATGACATGGACACAATTTGTGTGAACTATTATTGTAGATCTAACAGGAAAACGAGGAGGAACTGGGGCAGTGATGCAGAAGACAGACACTGCAGTTTTCAAACCCATGATGAACTTGGAGTCCCAGCCAGTGCTATTTATTCCTGATGTTCATTTCAGCAACCTGCAGAGAACTGCACAGGTGAAAATTAACTTAAGTTAGTTCTGGTGTTTTGGGGAGCACTACAAATTTTGCAGCAGTGTAAATAATACACTGCCTGGTCAAAAAATGTCAGACATTATAAAATTTAATTGGGCTGTCTTTTAGCTTGTCCTGCGTTTGCTGTCACATTTTTTCACAAAATGTCATTTTTTTTATCATAGATTTTATATTGATAGACAACTGCACAAGTTATTCTTAATTGTGTTATGTTTGGACTGGACTATGGTGGCTAATCCATGCTTAATAATGGTATCTCGTGCTTCCCAAACCACTCTTTCACGATTAACAACTGTTATACTTCTGGGAGGCTTTATACGTTTTGGTTTGTTAAGCGTAAGGCTCAGACTCTTTCTCCTTGTGCAGTAGGTCAGTGTTAACAGTGTAAGACAATGATAATTTACAGAGTGTTTAAATTATTTGTGTGGCACTTGTTGAATACTCCAAAAGATCCTTTGGAAGGTCAGACACCTTTGTTGAACAAGAGAGCCTGACTTGCAGTCTACTTTCTTGTACATTCCAAAACTATTTTATGAGGTGAAGCTCTGTTGGTCAGGCAGGTTCTCTGTGCCCCAGTGCACAAAGCAAGGTTCATGTTGAAATGGTGCATATCCATTCCCAAACTATTTACAAAATGTTGTAAGCATACAATAGTTTAAAATGCATAGTTTGATGTTTGAAATTATACACATGAAGCAAAAACACCATTAATAAGTCCATGAATAAGATGTGTCCTACTACTTTGGCCATGTGTATAAAAAAAAAGGCATGTACTTTGCATGAAAAAAATGATTGATTTGAAATACAGAATAATAGGTTAAGCATGTACTGACAATTATTTTTAAGCAGTATTAATCATGACGTGAATGTATATGACTGTAATATCTTTTTAAAGCAATAATTTGCAAACTAGTATTCCTAGTGTTTAAGGGTTTTTATTAATCACAGATCATGTATGTATTTACAGGTGTTTGGTTATGGTGCTGAAGAAATGGAAAGTGAATGGTAAGTAACATTGCTAACTATTACCTTCTTTTATAGATATAGTTACATATTAATACTAGTATGTTACTACAGAATTGTAAAATGACAGCTTTATATACTACCTCATTATAACTATATATGTTGTGCATAGACTACTTTCAGTTCCCAAAAAGTGTGCTAGTGTTTTGTACATTTTTTTTTTCTTTACACCTTTTTAATCTTATTACATGTACATTCAAACCTTAAGACCATACTCATGCTTGGTACAGCCTCAATTTACTAACAATGTTCCATAATAAAGTGCGCATTGAGTATAGAATAGTAATGAAAACTGTTGGTCTGTACTGTATATCCAAGTTACAGCCTATGAGAGCTTATGAGCCTATGCATTATTTAATTCATTTTTATTGTAAATTGGGTAATTCTAAAAAAAAAAAAAATGTTTTTCACCACAGTGGGATGAAAAGGGTCTTTCGAAATTCAGAGGATGAGCGGTCCTCTCCAGCAGCCAAACATCACAAAGGAGATGCATCAAGGCGAGGTGTGTGTGTGTGTGTGTG
>JAOUQT010107339.1:0-19532 GCA_025769995.1 Xyliphius kryptos | reverse complement strand
CAAAGTGCTACATCATAGGTTTTTAGAAAACATTAAAAACAAATACAAATAAAATAAAAACAGGAACACAGTAAAAAAATGTTCTAAAAAACCTTTTTGAACAAGAAAAAAAAGTAAACAACTTAAAAAAAAAGTTTTAGCTAATCAATCAGTTTATCGGAAGAAGTCTTTTACATTTACATTTTAGAAAAGTTTACACCACAGTCTTAAAAAGTTCAACGTATAAACATCCTACATTTTTCTGCTGAAATATTTTGGATTTTGAAAGTTGGATTTACAGTTTTGACTGTTTAATATCAGAGTTTTGTAGGTGTTTGGTGTATTTGTGCCGTTTTGTGTCCGTTTTTAGGGAAATCCCAGTATTTCCAACAACATGTGTCAGAATAACGTGAGGTATTGATAATTAAAAGTATGACGGTGTTTCCAGGCTGATCAATAAACCCGTCAGTGTCGATTATCTGCCTGAACAAGAACAGCTGTTCATTCAGCATGAAGGACGGTGATCTGACTATTGACTGTGGTTTCATTAACTCTCCATCACATTAAAAATAAAGAAATGAAGGTACACGTTAGGGGTCATATCGACCCACAATGTTTAAATAATGTTTAAAACAAAACCTGTCAAAAGACATGACATGAGAACGTATGGTCAGCTTTTTGGAATTTATTCTTAGCATCTGTGTGGAATAATGTCTCAGAACCAGGCACTTATTTCAGCCTTTTAAATCAAAGCACATCACAGAATCGGGGCGCGAAGTGACGCAAAACATCACGCAAAGCATCAAAGATCATAAAGCAACTTTGCATTTAGGTTTGGGACCTGAAATAACAAAAAGTCAAAGAATTTTGTGCAAGAAAAGAAATCTTAGATAAACTTTAAATAAACCAGGATTAGTTATATAATAATTAAGAGACAGTTAGAATCATTCAGCTTATACGAGTTCATTTGTATATAAATCCCTGAGGTCAATGCTTGAGCTCTATAATGTTTCCATGTTAACGCGCTTTAAAAAACAATATATTGCGTCGAAATGTTGTGAAGTTCATTACATGTGGAAAATTAAGTCTTACATAAAAATGGGAACCCTGAATTAATTAAGCCTTTATTGGCTTTGCATCACATTGATTTACTGAGGAGACACGAACACGTGCTGATCTGTGAGTCCACATGACTCTGCCGAACTAAACTCTGTGGACAAATGTATGTATATTTTGTATTATTACAAACTAATGTTGTATAGTCGTATATAGCTATGTATGTATTGAATTGTAGCATTAAAATTGTTATTAACTTAATTAATTAAACTGATTTTATGTGCCGGGTTACAATTTCAATGTTAAAAATGAATAAATATATAACTTTATATGACTACACAACCTTATTTTGTAATAATACGACATTCATTCATTTATTATTTTCCACTTAATTCTGTATAAGGGCCGCGGGTGGGTTCCCCATGCCCATCCAGGGGAGAACGTCTCGGGCGCTGGGCAGAAACACCCAGGGCTGGACCCCAATCTGTTACGAAATGTATTAACAATGAAAAAAGTCTTACCAATTGTTTGATTTACATAAGTATATCTTGATAAATTGATTGTGTACACCATTTCCTCCTCTTTGGAAAAACAGATTAAGCCCTGTGTTTGTGATCTTTTGTTAAGCCATCAATTCTTTAGATTCTGTATTCAGGGCCCACAATTAAAATGATTCCAAGTATTTCTTTGTTCATTTTAACACAGTTTGGGCTTCCACCTCATAAAAGCCATTAAAACAGAAATCCAAAAAGTTAACATACAGATTTTCTTGATGCTTGCTATCAATTTGGCCTGATTTCTCCACAGAATTCTCATTTTTTTAATTCCTGTTTTCGTGGCTTTTAGGAGCTGGAAGTACCGAAAGTAAAACAACAAACTAAATGAAAGGTCAGACTAAATGTTCAGTTTTCGTCTCTTATTTCTCATTTTAACAGAATGGACTACGATCATCAGAGAAGAAGAAGTGGCCACTGCAGACAATATGAGGATGAAAGCGGTATGTTTCTGATTTACCTCCTGCCTAAACTGAATATCAGCCAAGTTCCTTAAACATCTGTAGAGAAATGGACCTCTAATTGTCCTTAATCCTCTATTGGGGGCTGGGCAGATACATCCCAGAACAGGCTGCCATATATATATATATATATATATATATATATATATATACTGTACATATGGGACTTTTAAATGCAGCCAATTCAGCCTGAGGTCATGTTTTTGGAGTGTGGGAGGTGGACGAAAAAAACACACAAAAAAAATGCCTACACACTCATATACACTATATAGGGGCAATTTAAATAGGGGCAATTAAGAGCAGCCTATTCACCTTAAATTCATGTGTTTGGAGTGTGAAAAGAAACTCCACCCAGATTGGCATTTGAACCTGTTTTTGAGTATAATGTCATATTGTGCCATAAAGTGATTTAAAATGATTCTGTAAGCAGTTTCTGGACGTACACAACGTACACAAAAGGTGATGGTGTAAGTTAATACCTGATGATGGAACTCTCCTATATCTAGAATTTTTTACAGCTTGATTAAAGTTCTGTTTTCCACTTCAGTTACTACAAAGAATCCCTCGCCTGTAGGTGGTACCTTCAAAGAATTCCAGACTGATTAGGTTGAAGCATAACTGTGATTGTTGTTTTTGACTTTATTACAGCCTCCTAATAAAAACATATACTCATAAAGATGTAACATAAGATCAGCTTAATTTAATAGATTATCTGTGTTAACCCAAAACATACAGCATATACAGTATGTTCACTTTAGAGCACCAATTCACCACGACCACTCCAGTCATGACACACTCTCTCACACAGACAGGGGGCACTTTAGAGCACCAATTCACCTTAAATTCCTGTTTTTGGACTGTGGAAGGAAACCACACAAATAGAACATGGACCCTCCACCCAGAACGGACCTCCCTTATAACGCATGCCGTAATCTGTATTATAAAATGGCGAGTTCTGGTCCTTAAATCTGATTGGCTGAGCCGTTAGTGACATTATTGACAATAACACACACCTCTTGCCATGCTCCTAATGACCCGAGTAACAGCCCGGCAACCACAGGGACTTAAATATATATATAACAACGTCTTTCCTTCTTTCTCGTTTCAGAGCACCAGTCTGTTTACATCGATGTTCCGGTGCCCAGGGACTACAGGAGGAAGCGGAGACACCACACACACACACACTCCTGTCGACATGACCACGACCACTCCGGTCATGACCGACACGGTCGTCGTCGTGAGCGATATGAGGATCACGTGGAGCGGCGTGATGATGAGGGACAGGGTTCCACTGAGCAGCTCTCAGCCGTGAATAACAGTGAGTTAGATGCAGCTGTTCCTCAAAAACACGTGTTACACATATTATACACCCTATACATTATATAGCTCTAGTGGTTAGCATGTTCGCCTTTCGGCCCTGGGGATCCAGGTTGGAATCTCGGTCTGGGTGGAGTTTACATGTTCTCCCCGTTTCCGCATGGGTTTCCTCCGGTTTCCTCCCACAGTCCAAAAACATGGATTCAAGGTAAATTGGCTGCTCTAAATTGCCCCGTATTGTGTGTGTGTGTATGTGTGTGTGGCTGTGAGTGAGTGTGTACCCAACAATGGATTGGCGCCCTGTCCCAGGTGTATCTGCCCAGCGCCTGAGACGTTCTCCTCTGGATGGGCATCCCCCCCCCCCCCCCCACCGCGACACTCATAAAGGAATAAGCTTAAGATAATGAATGAATGAATATTTAGATCAATATACAGTATATTTGTAAATATTTTATATTTCCCAGCTTCAAATGTGAAGTGAAGTTTCACAAATGTGTTTTTTTAAATGCAGCTTTTTATTTTAAATTTAAATCGGTCTCTGCTGCTGTATCTTTCTTTAGTAAACCAAATGGTGCATTTAAACGGGATTGGGGGAAATCAACAGGAGGGCTTACTGGGGGTAGAGGAGGAGGAGAGCACTTGTTAGGTCTTTCATGGATGAAGAACTTTGCCCTGATCTGGATATTAGCTTTGTTAAGGATTAGGTTACATAAAACCACAGAGCTCTGAACTGGAACACAAGATGTGTGGAAATGGCACGCAAGAACTCCAAGGCACTCCGTAATACAATGAAAAACACAAAAACAGTAAGAAAACTGCAAAAGTGACCAATTTGAAGGGCAAAAACACACATCTGTCCTGGACTGCCGGTGTTTTTAAGTTTAAAATGGCTCAGGAAAGTTCGGAATTGGCATCGAGCAGTGTGCAGTTATTACTTCAGACCTTCACCTCCTGCTCTACACTCCCAGGTAAAAAAAATACTAAACAAAACGCACATTTTAAGTATTTTTAATGCTACTTTAATGATTTTAAAAATGTGGTTTATTAATTTTTTATACAGTTTACATGCGATCCCATTTATCTAAAACTGGATTTTTTTTTAGGATTAAAGTCATGTTATTCCAGCTTGTTTTTTTTTTGTTTTTTTTACATTACAGAGGCTTTTACTTTGTAGTTTTAAGTCGCTGGGGCTAATTGATTTCTCTTATTCCATTAAAAAGCCACGGCACACGATAATGTAACTGAATTAAAGGGATTCCAAATTCGTGTATGTAAATGTCTCTGGCTGTCAGATCAGGATGGGATTAGTAGCATTACCCCGTGGTCAACGACAAGAACAAACAAGTCATGTGCTGATGATCTTTAAGGTCAAGACGACCGTGAGTCTGAACTGCATTAAGCTCCGACAGCAACGGCGACGCAGCCTTTAAGTTGCTTAAGTTTTTGTTTCATGATTTGAAAAACTGGAGGAGAAATGCAGCAGGTCGAGGAGACTGAAGTGAAACATTGACCGTAGTGGGACCTGAATCACGGTTCAAACATGCTGACTGAAGACATGTGAGATAGCAAAAGCCTTGATACAGCAGGCGGTCACGGCTCGGTGGTTAAGGTCATATGCTGCTGTTAGAAATTTGGTTAAATACCACCTTTAACCCTGAACTTACTAAACTCAGCTTATTGTTCTATACTCAGTGTGTACTAAAGTTACTGTACAGATGTGTTCATTAAGAAAACCCCAACACAATATTTATTTATTTTTTTGCTTCTGTCCCAATTTTGGGAATTTTTTACCTAATTTTTGCTTGTTGCCATGACAACACCGCGGCAGAGCAGTTAAAGTGGTTATTAGGCCCGACACGAGGTCTTACCCATGAATTATTTGCAATAACACACAACCTCGAGTGCCTTATCTATACCTATAAACGCCAAAGCCCTCACAGATGTGTGTTTGTGTGTGTGTGTGTGTGTATCAGTGTCCCCCGCTGCAGAGAGACTGCGCTGTATCCTGGGAGAGGATGATGATCCAACACCAACACTGTTCACTGAGATGGACACTCTGCATCATGAAGGTGGAGAGCTGGAGTGGAAGGAGTCAGCAAGGTAACCAGGATCCCTTACAGGGAGTGGTCAGGGCGTTGGACTATCAATCAGAAGGTTGTGGGTTCAAATCCCAACTCCACACAAGTTACCAATATAGATTCTTAAGCAAGACCCTTGACCCTCATTTGTGACCTTAACTATTAAGAGGGATACTTGTTTTTTGTTATTACTGAATGTAATCATATTTTTTTAAATGAATGATGATCGCTGAGTAACAGGTTTCCATCCTCTGACAACCAAATATGGCCTTCTAGTGGCCAAATTACAGAACGCAGTTTATAATAAAAAAAAACAGAACTATCGGAACATAACTAAAGGCTGTTTAGTTAGTAATTGACCTTGCATGTCTTTGGACAGACTCGGGAAGAACATGCAAAAGATCAGGCCATGTTTTCTGGGGATAAAACATAAATAGTTCACTAGATCACTTATTTTCATCTCATTATCTTCCGCTTCTTTAGAAGATAAGGTGGGGGGGGGGGCAGATACACCCAAGACGGGGGGCCAATCTATCGCTGGACACACACACACACACACACACACTCACACTCACACTAAGGGGCAATTCAGAGCAGCCAATCCATCTTAAATTCAGGTTTTTGGACTGTGGGAGGAAACTCCACCCAGATTGGGATTCAAACCTGAATACCCAGCGTTGACGCCATTAAACGCTCACGTTTAAACTACCTGAATAAACAGAGTAGTTTTGTGTTGTGTTTCTCAGGTGGGTTAAGTTTGAAGAAAAGGTGGAGGAAGGTGGCGAGCGCTGGAGTAAACCTCATGTGTCCACGCTGTCGCTGCACAGTCTGTTTGAGTTGCGCACCTGTCTGCAGACGGGGAGTATACTGTTAGATCTGGAGGCTTATGCTCTCCCTCAGATAGTCGGTGAGTTTAAGCGCAGTGTGTGGATTTTACTAAACTGTTTATGGTAAAGACGTGGAGATAACGAGTTTTTACCATGAATGAAGCCCATTCTGTCTGTGTTGTTGTTGTTGGATTCAGATGACATCGTGGACAAGCAGATACAGGAAGGCCTGATCGCACCCGAGCTGAGAGAAAAGATTAGTTTTGTTTTGCTGAGGAAGCACCGTCACCACACCAAGAAGTCCATCCATCGCTCGCTGGCGGACATCGGAAAGCCCAGTCCTGCAACTAAAGGTATAGGAATCATATGTAGATTCAGGGACTGTAGTTTTAAACCTGGGTACAAAAATGTTTGGACAACATAATTTTTTTTTTTTTTTTTTTTAATTATATTTACATTAAACCATCGCACAGGGTGCTAAGGCTCAGGGTGTGTGTGTGTGTGTGTGTGTGTGTGTGTGTGTGTGTGTGTGTGTGCAAAAATGTGTACAGTATATATGTGTTTGTGTGTACATAGATTTAAGAGTGTGTGTGTGTGTATATTTATGCATACATGCGTACATATGGAAGTGTGTGTATATGCATATGTATGTTTGCGTGTGTGCATGCATATATGTGTACATACATGTGCGTGTCTGTGTATTTCTATGCAAAAATGTGTACAGTATATTTGTGTTCATAGATTTCAGGGTGTGTATAAATGCATTTATGTGTACGTCTTTATATGTTTACGTGTGTGTGTGTGTGTGTGTGTGTGTGTGTGTGTGCGTTAGTGTTAATATAGTATTATGAATGATGTGTGTAGAACTTTACACTTGACTAATTCATTTAAAACGTTCTGCTTTGATCTTATATTCGATTCGATTCGATTAAAAATGATTGGTTCCTTCAGAGGATTCCCTCGAGGAACTTAGGAAATGACTGTGATTTCTTTTCCATCTCTTTCACAATCTGATCTCGTTCTTTAATGTACGCTGTACCTCGTGTTTTTTATCGCTCTCTTTCTCTCTCATTCCCTTTCTTCGTTTATCTGGACCTTGCGTCAGACCCCAGTCCTAGCCGTGGTCCAGCCTACGAGGCTAATTTTCACCGTTCTACAGAGGACCTGCGAGGCCACCAGAGTGGGAATCTGAGAAAAATGCGTAAGTCTTCTGTTCTGTCCCTAAAATATAAATCCCTGTGTTTCTGTCTCTGAGAATCTCACATCTCCTCCTGCACTTTGTTCATTTAGTGACCGATTCCTGCACCTCTGTTCTATATCTCAGTTAATCCAAAACTTTATGGTGGTCTTAGTGCCTCAGTCCTCCTAAATACCATCAGGAGAACATGGATTCGTTATTTTAGGGTTATAATTAGTAATATGTCAGTTTTCTGTATTTCAGGTCAATCACAGAGTCGAAGTATGAATGACATTTCAGTGATGCCCAGCACTGACCAGGTAATACACACACTATAATTCCCTATATATATATATATATATATATATATATATATATATTTTTTTTTTAAATAACACTCCCATGTTTCCCCTGTTCACCCTCTACTTAAACACAGTTCCGCTTATTATTGATCAGCGAGCGTCAGCTGATAAACATTTGAGGGGGTTTGATAACATCAAATAAATGTTGTATCTTCTGGGTATGTTTGGGCCAGTCGGGTTAAGGAATCAGCTTTGTGACCTGATGAGTACTACGGCTGAAGTGCCCACGAGCGAGGCACCTACCATGTATGCCCACTTTACTCAGTGTGTGTGTGTGTGTGTGTGTGTGTGTGTGTGTGTGTGTGTGTTTCATGGATGGGTTAAACGTGGAGGACAAATTAATGTGTGTAAATACTGTAGGCAAACTGGATCACTTCAATTTACTTCGGCCATCATTATAAGTTTACAAATGTCATTATTGTACACCCAGAAGATCAGTTCACATATGAAATTATTTTTGAATTAGAGATAATAAAAAAACGTTCATTTCATTCCTGTATGATTTGATTTAATCTTTCATATAAGTGATTTGTGTAAACAGGTGTAACTTTTTACAGCTGTGATTTTTAGTTCGACTGTGTGATTAATGTACACACGAGAGCTGGAAATTCACGGGAAGTGCATTTCTATTGTTAAACATTCAGATTAAACTTAGTGTTGGATTACAGAACCTGATTAGATAAGAAACGAGCGCAGGAAACAAAGTCTCTCCTGACACTCGCACTAGAAAAGCTGCCACAAAAAACCCAACAAAGTCTGCAGAAAACATAAAAACACGGAGAGATTCTTTACCTCGTGTTCTAAATGTCCAACTGCTAGTTTTTGCCAGGGATCCGCGAACTGCGCGAGCGGCATCTTCAAAAAAAAAAAAAAAAAAAAAAAACTCCCGAAACCGGATTTTAAAAAGCGCAGGATCAAAATGCTCGGACTTTACTTTCCAAAGTAGAAGAGGTCAGACGAAGAAGTTGCTATAACGCTCCAACCCCATTGTTTAGTTTAAATGAAGCGTAAAGGTGAAAAAACGAGAACCGAGCTAACAGTTCCTCTAACACTTCAAACTAAACTTATTACTGTCTTGCAGCGCAAACTCAACTTCCGGTTTTCAGATTTTCGTCACAGCGCCCCCATTACCTGTGTGTCAAGAGTGAGAATAATGACCACGTGACTAATGATGTCACTAATGCTGCACGCTACACTTACTTTGATCATTCAATACATGAATAATTTACTTTAGATTAATGAGACTCCGATTTTAAATATTCAAATAAGATACGTTAAAAAAGTCTTATGTCACAAGAAATAAATATGTGATTATTTTTTTAATTTAAAAATAGTTTGTTTTTTACGGTTAAATTAAAACAAAATGAAGTGATGCGTAGACTATAAAAATATAATGATTACAATATAGTGACTACAGTGGAGCTAGAAAGTATTTAGTTAGCCACTGATTGTGTCTGTAATTTTCATCATAGGTTCGCTTCGATTATTAGAGACAAAATGGAAAACAAATCCAGAAAATTTAGTATTTTTTAAAAAATTTTAACTGTAGATTACTGTGAAAAATGAGTATTTGGTACGGTGGCCGAGTTTCCTGTAAGTCTTCACCAGGTTTGCAAACATTTAGCTGTTGTTTTGGTCCATTCCTCCATGCAGATCTCCTCCACAGTGGTGTTTTAGGTTTGTCGCTGGGCAACATGGACTTATTTAATTATATATATGTTTATGTAGTGCTCAAATTAATAAAGAGAACACTTAACACAATGTAATGCCAATTACATTTCACAACCATTTTAAGACTCCAGTCTTTGATTTCTTACTTAATTTTGGAGCAGCAACTAATTTTGGTCGAGTTAATTAATTAATGATGAGCACTACTTTCTGATATATGTAAAAATATATTTTTTAAAAAGTACATTTGCAAAGCATTGCTAAATTATTTTTTCCCAAAATGTTTATTTTTGTCAGGTTACTTTCAACTCGCAAAAACGATTCACTTTTTTTTAAACCTCAATTAATGTTCAAATAATCCCATGACAAACATTCAAAGTTTTAAAAAGCCCAAAGACAAAAAAATATATATAAGTATGTTAATATCACATTGTTTGATATTAACAATGTATCAGCCCTAAAATTAAAACACATTTTCCATAAAAAAGAATACCAAACTATATTAACAACAATTCTAAGCATGCATAGCTTTCCAAATTAACCTTCAACACCTCATCTTTTTATTAGGCACAAATTTATTGGCAAGTGAAAGTTACAAATATTGAAGCTTAATACTGAAACCTAATATTACACTTTCAGAAAAAGTGAGTGAATAAAGAACCTGACATTTCGACAGAGCAATAAAAATAGATTTAAATAATATTTGAGAGTCAAACTAAAGAATATGAAATTAATTGACCTTTTAAGTTTTCCTCTTTAATAGAACTTGATCTGGTGGTCAGATTGTTGGCGAGTTGGCATTTTTGTTTTGTTAGTAAATGAATCCATGACATCATTTGCTACCTTTCATTCTGTTACAGTTTTTGAAAAGAATTTATTTAGTCCTTTATACAGCAGATGATAATGATCAAGATGCTGACATGTCTTTAGACGTGGGATGAGGGGAAGTACAGAGAAAACATTTAGCTGACAGATTTAAGCTTGGACCAAGGGTTGGTGCCACGCACTTCGATGGGGGGCTCGTTGTAGAAGATGTGGTTGCACAGATCTTCCAGAGGGGGTTCAGGGTCTGTAGTGGCAAACTGAGCTGCATCTTCAATCTCCTTCCTCACATCCACATCGATCTCCTGCACAGTAAGGTCACAAGAACATCTTGTAATATACTGTAGATTCTTTACTTGATAATCCATCTCTGGTTATAAATAATATTAACAATATTTAGTTTAAAATCTGCTCTTATAAACATTATGACTTACCTATCATTTACATAATATTTATGTATTTTGTGTACATGTAAGTGATGACAATGTTAATTTGTAGTTTTATGCACTAATCAATCACTTCTACTACAGTGGAACCTCTGTTTTCATTGACTTCAGATATCAACGGATTCTGTGTTCATCAATTTTCTCTGAAAAGACTTCATCCCGTTTTCACCAAATGCTTGCTCAGATTTAATCGGCGTGCTCACATTGTGCACATTGTGCCCCGTTAAGTGTTTCCCTTACTAGAGCGGCTTTCAGATCACCAAAATCAGATTGCCTTGATTAGTCCGATTGTGACGGAGAAAGAAGCAATAAAAAGTCAAATGTAGCGAAAGGTGTTAGTGTGTTTACAAAAAAGCAGTAAAGATGTCGAAAATAATTTGGATCAATTAAAAACTTTAAAGCCATTTTGTTAAATGTTCATTTACAATAACTGCATTAGTCTTTTATATAAATAAAAAAGTATTAAGTATTTAGTATTAAATATTACATTTATTGTCTATAAAATGATATTTTTTGTTTGTATTTTAAAGTCTGTATAAGTAATTAAAAGAATTTACATTGATTAAATTGGAAAAAGGTGCCTCTGTTTTTATTGATTTCAGATTTCAACGATGGTTTGCGGACAGATAAGCAACAAAAACAAAGGTTCCACCGTAATTACTATAGTTATTGGTATACGTGTTTGTGTGCAGATTTGTAACCTTGAGCTCCTCCACACTGGCCAAGTTGTTGTTGATCATGCGGTCCTTCAGCATGGAGATTGGGTCGCTCTTACTGCGGACCTCCTGAATCTCCTCACGTGTTCGGTAACTACCAAATAAGAGGAGCGACAAATCATTAAGTGTGTTATCAGTGAACAGTAATGATGGTCATGAGCACAAAGTGTGAGAATTGTTAGAGCGGTAATTATACCATTATGATTATGATAACAATACAATGTAAATAAAATCTTACATTACTTTTGAAAATTGTGATACATTTCCCCATGTGTTATTAAATTGTAAAAGATCACAAACACACGTCAATTTATCTCATGAAACTCAACCCACTTCTAATAATACAAATATCATCCCAGTTTACAAACAGATGTCCATGACATGAACACAGAAGCTAATTGGTAAATAAATTCAAAAATAACTGACAACCTTATAAAATTAATCAATCATAGAAATACTTGCTGATAATTGCTGTTATTAGTAGAATATATTTTTTCTCTCACCTTAAATAAAAAAAAAAAAAAACTAAATAATGTGTATGAATTATAACAGAGGAAATGAATAAAGAAAGTCACCTGACTCCAGGATCACTCATGCTGTGTCCATGGTAACGGTAGGTCTGAAGTTCCATTAGAATCGGCCCCTGTATATTTATTTACAACATACATAATTAAATAAAATTCAAAAATTTCACTCACTGAATAAAAACATGCATCTATGTAGAAGTTATAAAAACTGTAAATTTTACCTTTCCAGATCTGCAGTGTTCTGCGGCAAATTTAGTTGCTTCGCGAACGCACAGTACATCCATTCCATCCACCTATGGACAATGCATATGCAAAACGAAATGTTTTAGTGGCAAGAAGAAAAATTTGCATCATTCTACAATTAGTTCTGTTCTTCAAAGAAACAGTCTATTGTTTAACCTGCTTCATTTTATTACTAAAAAGATGCGTAAATATACACTATGATAAATTTTCAGATGTTACTTTCAAATCCGAATAGATCACAGTGATGTTTACCATGGTGGCACTCATGTAAAAAAGTGAAGACTATCAGTATCTGTGTTTATCTTCATTTTATAATATGGGTAGTTCCTTAATTTATTGTATGTCACGCATTGGAATGGAATGGAAGTTTATTGCCAAAACAGCTCATAGGCCTGCTCATAGGCTAATTTTCCTGTCAGGATCGGTTATGTTATAGTGTTTAGGGTTAAGGGAGTGTAAAGATGTGCGTTTTTAATCCATTGAGAAATAAACATTTCAACAGGTTGGTATTTGGAGTTGGCGTCTGTCCAGGTGATACAGTTTGCAGTCTAGTAATAAGTGCTTCACTGAAGGGAAGTTTGGCAGTGTCTATGACCTGATTCCATCTGTTTTCAAAAGTCCTGGCCAGTCTGTTTAGTACATTGGGGTTGATCTTATGTAGTTTTTTGAATTTCGCCTGTCCCATTTGACTTGCCATCTGTTCGTTACATAGGAAACCAATAATAGTCTAGAATCAGTTGGTTGGGTCTTGCACACAGTAGAAACGTCAAGCATTGATACGAATGTGAAACGGTCAGGTGTGCATTACTGTCAATAACGGCTCAGCCAATTAGGTTTAAGGACCGAAACAACATGATTCATATTAAAGCAAAAGGCACGAGAGGGCATGCATTATTGTGAATAAATGGGTTTTATAGCCGTTTTGCATTTTTGGTTCCATTGCGATAATGCAATACTGGATTTTGTTTCTTTACTATTATCAGTTCATAAAAATGTGGCATATTTAAAAGTACAAAAATATGTATACTGTATGTTTGCATGTGTAATGCTTATATGCTGTGTATTGTGAATAAAAGTGTATACAAGGTATGTATTGTGTAATTACCCTCAGTCCTGGTATAAAGTCTCCTCGTTTGTAATAATCGGTGCTGGCTGCTGCTCTTTCCACTGATGTTCCCATGCCATATTTATTATTTTCACAGATAAAGATACACGGCAACTTCCACAGAGATGCCATGTTATACGTCTCAAAGATCTGACCCTGGATTAAAAATGCATACATTAAAAGTTGATTTATTGAACTAAAAGCACCTGTCCATAAAGTTAATGAAAGATCAGCTTACTTGATTGGCTGCACCGTCTCCATAAAGGCTGACACACAGCTCATTTTTGCCCAAATATTTGCAGGCCAAAGCAACTCCGGCACCTAGGGGAACCTAAAACAGAGGTGACGAGTTCAGAAACAGAGGAAGAACTCACTAGCAGTCTCAACCTTGTTCTGATAAAACATCATCTTCACACACAATCTGTAAATTCTCTTCCCATTAAAGTGAAAGTTTATGTGGGTGCATCATAAATTAAATCAAATGAAGTAATTTATATCTCCCGTTTCCCCCTTCACAGTACTTTCCATTTAATGTTATTCTTGTTCCTCTATTTTTGGTACATCTAGGGATTAGTTTGAAAATGTGTCCGGTTTTTGTGCTTATATTTACTTTTATAATTCTGTCCTTTTTCTTCCTTATTTATTTAAAGATTAATTTTAGGAATTTTTAGACTTGGTGACTCACCTGAGCTCCCACAATTCCATTTCCTCCATAGAAGTTTTTGGCATACATGTGCATAGAACCACCTTTCCCTTTAGCGATTCCACCACGACGTCCTGTGATAGACCAATAGACTCAATTTTTATTCATTTTTTAAAGTTCAAACAGTTTCCTCATAGGAGGATGCTTACTTCAGAAGACCAAAAGTAAAGCACATACATGTTTTATGTAAATCTTAATTCAGGCTAAGGGTTATCTGAGCTATACATATAATGACACACGCTAAAAAACAGACCCACTGGTATACATGGAAAAAAGTAAAGGGACATTTTTATTAGATGCAAGAGTGCCCAAATAAACAAGTGTGTATGAATGTGGTTCCACGCCTGGTTCCATCACTGAGTGTGTGCAGTTTTCACCTGTAAGCTCAGCCATAATCTCACGCACAGTGCCTCCTCTGGTAAATGTGTAGCCATGAGCGCGGTAAGCTGTAATCAGGTGATCTGTGCGATTAATGCCTGCTTCGATACCCATTGCACATGCTTCCTAGGAAAGAAAGTGATACAGAATCTAGATTAATATTCTCAAACTGATTTTGTGTTGATTCAAATTTGTGATAATAGAAAATTTAAAGAGTAATATCATTAACACTTTTTATGAATCCGGTATTCATAATGCATTATAAGTGCATTTATAAAAGTATTCATAACATTATAACATTTATCATAAGCCTTTGTTAATGTACATAGATGTTCATAATCATAGTCATACATTGTTATAACGGTTTTACATAAAGCTTGATAACAAAGTGACATATAACATGAACTTATTTAAACTTTTGATTCTTTGGATGTTTAGAAGTTGATGAACAGTTAAAATATATTACTTATAATGCATTATGTCACTTTGTGTTATAAAGCCTTATGACATGTTCTTATAAAACTTTATGAGTGTGGTTATGTACATTCATGGAAATTAACATTAGCATTACAAAACAAAGCATTACGAATACTTTATAAAGCTTTATAAATATAAAGTCTTACCGTAATTTGTTTTAAACACCACAAATTTTGATTTACGTGTAGGTTTTGGTCTACATCAATGGCCACTCTCACTTATTCTATTCAACCAGTGGTAATGGCCGGTATGACTGTGGCCAAAAAATGAATTGTTCTCCTCCATTTAAACACTTGTTATCCAAGATACTTAATTTTGTGTCAATGGAGCATTCATGTAGTTTTGTTTTTTGTTTTAGCTATTCTTGTATATTCACTGCGATTTACTGCAATACTGGAAGCAACATTATCAAAGTAATCTGACATTATTCACACTACATTAGGTGTCAAAAACAACATAATTAATTTAGCTTTCCTTCATTAACTTCTTAAGCCATTAAAAAAAAAATAAACATCTGTAATACAAGAACTGAAATAAAAACAGTCACAGACAGGCTTCCTGTTTAGAAACTAACCTCCAATAAATCTCATGCAGTCTGTGTTCATTTTATCTGATTATGTTTTAGGGGTCCAAAAACAAAATAGGTTTTTGAGTATTTAGTTTTGTGCAGATTTAACATTTATACACCAAATACCTAATTTAGCTTGTGGATCAAACAAAACAGGTTTACACACTTGACACACTAATAGTTCCAAAGGTTTGCTTTTCAGGAACTGCTGAATTTACTATTTATTTATCTATTCATGATTTTTCTTTCAATATCTGTAAGTGTCCTTATGTATCTTGAAAGGCGCTTAAAAATAAAATTGTATTATTATTTATTTTTTTTAATGTCAAAAACATACTGAGGAGTTTTAGTGTCTATGCCAGTGTGTTATTAATGTTATTGCAGAAAGCCCTCTAGATTCAGTAATATGCCTCCATAGCTGCCCCTTTAAGTTCTGTTGATCTAGTCAGTTATGCCAATCATATGCTGCACTGTTTTATCGACCACTTAACTATTGTGCTTTATTAGCTGTAACTGCTTTTCTTATCTGTTTTTCTTTAAGCCATCGCAGGCTCTTTATCTACTACACTGCCAGAGCACCGCGGCAATGACAATTCCTGGACAGAACCTTGATTTCAATGGGATTATTAACGTTGCAATCCTGCCAAAATGGACTCACTGAATTGATAGAAGTTTTTTTTAATTTTTGAAAATAGACACCTGATCACTATACACTCTGTACATGGACATTCTGCACTGTTAAAAGGGCCTGGCCGCCCAAGGAGGATGAGTCCTCCACTGAGCCTTGACTCTCCTATGTTTTTTTTTTTTTTTTTTTGAAATCAATTATAACAGGAAGTTTTTCTTGCCACTGTCACTTCAGCTTTCTCTTTGGCGATACAGACTTGTACTACTGTAAAGTTGCTTTAAGGCAATATACTATTATAAAAAGCACTATTTTAATCAATAGACTTCAACAAAAAAAAGTGTTTTACATTTTGTTTACTGTTTATATCTGTTAAATAAAAAGCTATTTCAATTACATTTAAAAGAATAAGCATTTGTAAAAACATGTTCAACACTGCTAACGAAGAAACTTAGAGTAGGCAGCATTTAAAATATTTAACATTCTTTTTACTGCATTAATAACTTTCAAGTGTTTAAATGGATTTTTCTGAGGTAATATTTCTTTTAGCATTAAACTGTTAACCATAAACTATCTTAAAAAGTATTAGGACCAAGTTCCTTGAAAGCTCCATTTTTCCATCGTGTTGTAAACGGATTTGTCATCGTATGATAACAGATTTGGCTTTGTATCTTATTAAATACAAGCTCGCTCAAAATGGCTGCAGGCATAAATAGAGGAGAGGGTTAAGGAGATAAAATATTTAGGAGTGGTTCAGCTTGTTTCATAGTAACGCCAAAAACATAGTGGTAGATCAGCATTTCCTAAGCATTAGTGAAAGTGTACAGTCAAAAAGTCTTGTTAAGGCAATTACACTATGCCAGTTATGAAAACAAACAACATATTTTAGGAGTTGCTCGGAAATGCTTTGAAACCACATAATGTTATAAAATCAGATGCATTAAAGTATTTTAGGGCCTTTTTATTTTTATTGCTAATAACACATTTTCACCAAAATAAAAAAAAATACCTAAATATAAGACATCAGCCCTCAGGCCTAACAGCCATGTCATCCCACTAATGGCAGACAAGAATCCGGTTGTGCATTTGAAGGTGGGTGCTGCCGCATGCGTGTGTCTCCCCATTAAACCTCTTGCCCTCTTCTTTACACTCTACAGTTTCCTCTTGTTCATTAGCTCATCTGACACCATAGGAAAGAATGCTTGTTGCCCCAAATATGGCACCATGGTGACTGGCAATATGCCCCAATGTGTATTGTCTTGAGTTAAGCCCAGAATGGACATGAGTCTAGTTTCTTAAAGCCACAAATGAGAAAATAAAATGTGTTACAGTGCCATTACACCTTTTGAAGGTGGTTTATGAACAACAGTGCACAACCTTCAGTGCCTTATTGCTTTTATAAAATGGTTACCAACACACTGATTAAAAAAAAAAAAAAGTTTGATTCATAAATACATTGACGAAAAGCAAAATCGCCCGGTAAAAGGGTCCCGGTTTCTTGAACAATCAATAGTACCATCTAGTGAAAAAATAATATATTTTATGTCAATTTTTAGAAACGTGAAGCAGTCAGAGATGTGGTTTATTGTGAATAATGTCACGGCTAGACAAGTGGCTCAACCAATCAGATATGTCAGTTTTATAATTTCAATTTTACAGTAAAATGTGCAATTAATTATGTACTTTTTTATCCAGATGTATATGAGTGTGTACTAACCTGTCCATCATACAGATGACAGAAGCCTCGGATAATCTTTTGTTTATAAAGCTGATCTGCTTTTAACTCCATCCTCCTCACTACCTGCATGGTCCTGTAGTACTCAAGACCCTCCTCTCGTGTCAGCACCGCCTTCACTGGTGGCCCCTCCTCCAATTTGTGCAAATCACATTTCTGTATTCCAAAAATAAATCAGCTCAATCATTCACATAAAGATGTTCTTGTACAAGTTTTCTGATTTATGTCCTCAGTTTTACACACGGCTCTTTTGCTTTCAGGCAAAATTGTTAATTATTTTAATCTTTAAAAGGTCAGGGCAAATCCTTTAGCTGGCTCCTCTTCAATTAACTTATTATAAGTTTTCAGATTTGTTTATAATCCTTTGTACAATAAATTTTCTATAAATGTTTACAGTTAGTAAGATGTTTGCTTCAAGTATTAAATGGCATTTTATTCACTTAATTTTTCTAGATCACTAAAAGTGTAATGTTTCCTAATTCACCATGAAACACAAAGTCAAAGCATTGAATGTTGCCATTTGGTAATTACAATACAAACTTAATAAACCAATTCGTTTGGATGCCTTTGAACATAAAATTTAGTTTTACCTTTATATCAAAGGTGGCCTGAGGGGAGAAGTCTGCATAAGATCTGGCTGACACCACCAACCTGCCGCCCTGTAAAAAAAAGGAAAAGATGAGTCCTAAGACACATGCAGACAAACAGACCCGTAACCACCACAACAATCAAAACACTTTGCAGGAAAGAGCTTTCACCCACAGGATGTGTTTAAAAGGAAACACAGGGAGAAACACCTCAGTATGAATTCATAAATATCTGCATTATGAGACCACTGTTTGTGCATGTATATAAATACAAATACACATAAAAAGTAAAATGAGAAGCAAATAAATACTCTTAAACAAATAAATATGTAACCATAGAGAACATACTAACAAAATATGCTTGAATTGAAATCACAAGCATTCATGAACTCAAAAGTTCATCTTCATCAATAAGAACAAATACCATGACTAGAAGAAAGAGATGCAAACTAATGTTAAATTGCTAAATATCATCTTTTTTTATTAAATCACAGAAAAATATTATTATTTTTTTTTAATATCACACAACCAAATCAATTTTTACACTGACCACATCAATGTGTTTACTATAAAGCAGTGGTTCTTAAACTTTTCTGATACTTTTCAAATATCCTAGTTCCAACTATGTGTTTCAGAATGAGTGCAAACAAGTGTGAGTGAATATTAAAGCAATAAGGTATAAGGTTTTTTTTTAAAATAAAAACTACTTTGATTCATAAATGTCTTTATTTAAAGCAAAATCACTAATAAACAGGTTTCGCAAAGTAATATAGTCTAGATTTTAAAATGAACGCTGATTGCTGGGTAACGTTTCCCACTGTTGCCAGCGCCTCAGTAAGGAAGGTAGCTATTAGCTGTCCTAAAAGTTGTCAAAGGCGCTAAATGAAGTCAGTGCCTAGATTGCATAATCTGCCTGTTTGAAGCTATAGAATGAAGGAATACTGCAGAAGAGAAAAAAAAGTCCCAAATATGTATATTGTAAAAATCTACAAATAAACTTTGAAAATTTTTTGCCTTTGAAATGACTTAAATGCTTTGTCTAGACCAGTGGTTCTCAACCTTTCTAATGCCGTGACCCCACAATACAGTTCCTCATGTTGCGGTGACCCCAAACCAAAAAA